>MU762792.1:203780-217685 GCA_026770625.1 Nicotiana glauca
CAGCAAATTTAAACTAGGCTTTGCACTTTACACCTTTCTTAATTTTCTTTTTTGCTATTTTGTCCCTTATTTTCTGACTTGGTAACCAAGTAAAGCCTGAAATTTAATAAAAGACCCCTATCCAAACTCTCTAGAAGCTTCTAAATATGTTACCAAAGATTCCCTCTTCCCCCATTTCCTAAACTACCCTTTGATCTTATGTTATTTAACTTCAGGAAACCAAACATGGGTCAAATTAAACCAAATCCCAAACCTAGCCCATGGGCTTAACAATCAGAATTGACTCTTACCCTTTTTGGGCTTTCGACCTACGAAGCCCAAGTTTTAACTCAAAACCACAAACCCACGAGAAAACAGGCCAACAGAGTTATAAAACTCCTGAAGTCACAATTTCAAAGAAACAAAAATGAAAGGAAAATTGAGCAGAATCAAACTTGAAATCAAATGAACGATGATAATTTTGACTGTATTACTAAGCTAATTATTATAAACTATCATGACTTAATCTTAACATGCAAGCAGAACGATTTAGTAACAGAAGAAAAAAACGAACTAGAAGGAGATGAGGATGGAATAAAACAAAGAAAGGAAAAAAAACAATGAACGGAGATACCTAAAATAGGCAGACCAGATTGTAGGCTTGGACGGACCTCCGGCGTTCTTCGATTTGAACCGAAATTAGTATTATTCGCATGTTATCGTTGAGAACAAACGAGCAACACCAATTTCTGCCCTAATCGTTCTTGGAATCTCGAAGACTTGGGGGACTTTTCTTTTCTTCTACTCTTTTTAGATTCTAAAACTGGTCCGATTTTTTGAGAATTTGAGGAGATGTGGTGGTGGATTGAGAATCGGGTGAGGGTGGTGGCTGTGTGGCAAAGATTTGGAGTGGTTTGGCCGAAGAAAATGGTAGAAATCTCTCACAGCGGCGCTGGGGGTCGACGAAGGAGATAGAGAAACAGAAGGTGTTTGGGGTTTAGTCTTAGGTTTAATGTGGGGTATTCAGACATATTAATGTAATGGGGAGGGGAGATTCTGGCCATTGGATGGGGCCAAATCAACGGCTCAGACGCAACGACCTGAAACGACGTCGTTTGAAATTAAAAGGAGTTGGACCGGGTTATAGGGGCGGGTTGGGCCAATTGGACGGGTTCTGAGCCAAATATTTTGGGCCTGACGAGTTTTAATTAAGAATGGCCCAAGCTTTTATTTCTCATCTCTCTTCTTTTATTTTTCTAAATTCCCTTTGTTTTGTTTTCCTTTTTTTTTCAAATTAAGTTAATTCCTAAATTGAGTTATAAAACCAAATTAGCCTATCAAAAATATTAATTAATTCTAAATAATAATTATTAAAAATAATTAAAAACTAAATTTAAAGAAAAACAACCAAAATTCAAAGATTAAAATTAAAAGTGCACAAATAATCATTTTTGTGATTTTTTCAATTCTTATAAAACAACTAGTTTACTAATTAATTCCTAAAAATGCAAAGTTAGGTCCTAAATGCAAATGCACATATATTTTATATTTTTTATTAATTTAAATGCACAGACAAAAATACAAACAATTAACGGAAAATACCACAAAAACTCCACGAAATTGCAAATAATGAAAAAATTATTTTGTTTTGAATTTATGGAAGTGGTTCACATAGGACAAAAATCACGTGCTCACAGGGTGATGAAGGTGATTTTTTCCTAGTCCTCCTCCTCCCTGAGGATTTGGTTGTAGCCCGAGTAGGCGTCCAAGAAACTCAGAAGTTCATGCCCGGCTGTAGCGTCGATGATTTGGTCGATGAGGTAGTTGGAATGAGTCTTTTGGACAGGCTTTGTTCAGGTCTGTGAGTCCACGCACATTCTCCACTTACTGTTCTTCTTTTTCACCATGACTAGATTGGCGACCCACTGAGGGTACTTCGATTCTCTGATACAACCGTTCACTAGTAATTTCTCGAACTTTTCATGAACTGCGTCGTTTATTGCAGAGTTGAACTTTCGTTTGATTTGTCTTACTGGGGGTAAAATGGGTCGACGTTCAACCTGTGAGTTGCTATCTCCTTTGGATACCTGGCATGTCTGCATAGGAAAAGGCGAGTAGATCCACATTATTTTTTAAGAATTGATTAAACATACCTAGATCTTGGAGTTTATGACCAATGAAAGCTTTCTTGCAATGATTGTCGTCATCTAGTTGGACAGGGCCGAGGTCCTCTATGGTTGACCCTGTGGCTTCAATGATTTCAGGATCGCTGATGACGCCTTTTGTTTCTTAGCCATCCAACCCCGACTTTGTTAATTGTTATGGTTCATTGGCTTTTCCTTTCAATTGTTAGGTGTATGTGCAATCTTGGGCGATTCAGTAGCATTCTCGTGTCGTGGGTTGCTCTCCCCGTATGCAGAATACTCCCAAGGGGTAGAAAATTTAATGACTTGGTACAAACTGGAGGGGACGGCTTTCATAGCGTGTATCCATGGTCGGCCTACGATGGAGTTGTATGTCGTATCCTGATCCATGATGTGGAACATGGTCTCCAAGGTGACACCGCCAGCCAAGGCGGGCAGCGTGATTTCTCCAGATGTTCGTTCAACTATTGTTAAAACCTGTTAGAGTGATGCAGCGTGGTACTATCCTATCTCGAGCTTTATTTGGACGAGAACTCAAGGATGGATGATGCCGCACCGCTTCCATCATCGACCATGATACGTTTTATATCAGTATCAAAAACGTGTAAAGTAATGACAAGGGCATCATAGTGCGGAAAGACCAAACCGTGGTTATTCAACTTATCGAAGATGATACTTTCTTTAAGTTCGATGTACCGTTCGTGGGTGATTGACTGCTTGAGCTTGTGAGTGGTGGTGAACTTCACGTTGTTGATGGATGCGTCGTCGCCTCCTCCAATGATCATTTGAATAGTCCGAACTGGGGAAGGTGGTTTGGGTGGCCCCTGATGTTGTTCTCGCCCTCGGGTGAAGTTGTCCCTCCCTCATTCGCTCATCAACTCTTTTAGGTGCCCTTTGTAAAGCATGTTCTGACCCCTCTTGTCTAAGGGCGATGCAATCTTGGTCTTGAGACCCCGTTCCTGGTGGAATTTGCAGAGGACGTTTGACTTTTTGGTGCTCGGGTCGGTTTTCATCTTTTGTGGCCATTTTACCTTTGGCCGAGTCTTTCCATTGCATAGATTATTTCTGAGGGTGAAACACAAAAATTATAAGCTGCTAATAAGGGGGCATACATCTTTCCCTTCGGTGGGTTCCCGTTCGCGGCCTGGATAGACCTTCATCATGACGTGGAGGTGGCATAAGAGTGCCTCTGATGTAAGGCTGATGTCTTTCTTGGTTAGGTCGTGACCCTGCTAGATCTCTTCTGTTGTCATTTCGTCGGTCTTTCCTAGACTCCATTTGGACCGAGGTCAGGCGTTGAGTAGGCCCATTGAGATCATCCTCGTCGACTCTTACCTCGGCACAGTAGGCATTGTGTATCTCATCCCAAGTGGTTGGAGGGTATTTCATGAGTCGGCTTAACAGCTTTTTGGTCGCCCACGGCCCACTTCTGCTCAGCCCATTCTGAAAAGCGACCACCGCCATTCCTTCAGATACATTCGGAAGTGTCATTCTCACACGGTTGAACCAGGGGAGGAAGTCCCTTAGTCCCTCTCCAGGAGATTGCTTGATGGCGAATATGTCGTTTATCCTTGCCTCCGCTTTCTTGGCCCCAGCATGGGCGGTGACAAACTTATTGGTTATTTCTTCGAACGTTTCTATGGAGCGCGCAAGTAACGGCGAGTACCAAGTCGGGGCCCCGCCGATTATGTCTCTCCAATCTTCTTCAGCAATATGGATGATACTTATTCTTTTGCAAAGTCGTTGCCTTTCACTGCAGTGACGTAATGAGTCACGTGATGTATTTTCAAATATGGTGGCATTTTGAAAGTTTTTGGTATAGTATGTGGTGCGTCCTCGTTGCTATATGGTTGGTCCACAAATCGGCCGGCGTCCCGTTTTGTTAGGAGTTTCGGGGCACCCGGTATCTTATCTACCCTTTCTTGATGCTCCATCATTTAGTTGCGGAGTGCTTTGTTCTTGTTCTCCATCTCCTCCGTTTTTCTAAGGATGGCAGGAGGGCGTCGTCACCTGCATCATTAACAGGGTGAGTGATACCTGTCGAAGGAGGCTGTTCATTGGTTGTTGTGACGATGTCGACTCGTGCACTCTCTCTCCTCACTCTCTGAGCGGGTTTGTCGAGTATATTGTTCAGTGTATTCATTAGCCATGCTTCTAGTAACTTTTTTACCGCTGGTGGTGCTTCTTCCGTGGTGGACGTAGAGGCTCAATTTCCATAAGAAGCGGTAATGCTGCCATAATGTTGGGGTGAATCACTTCGCCTGGGTAAGGCGCTTGGTGTCACGTTCTCCTCGTCCTCTCCATGAGTTTTGCTGATGGTGTTTAGGAGATTGGCGGTGAGATCGGCTATCGCCTTTCTCTTTTCTTCTCCATTGCCTGCCATGTCAGATCTGTGCAAACAACGGGATACGAGACTGTGCAAAGTTTTGTGCGTTTTTTTTTAGATCTAGAAAAAACTAAAACTTTTAACTAGAAAATTCCCACAAACGGCACCAAATTGTTTGACTAAAAAGTGTTAAAACTTTTAGTTAAACTAATTAAGTAAATGATAATAGGTAAATTCTAGCTAAATGTAATAAGTCCTAGATTCAAGATTGATGGGTAGTAATAATCTAGAAACCGCATTTAAAGTTATTAAAAGTCAAAAGGGGATTCAACGATATTCTTGTGAATAAATGAGGGAGTGAGGACAAGCAATAAATATTATGAATGACAATAGCTGTAAATAAAGAGAATAATCCACCCAAATGTATAACGTGGTGGATAATTCTCCCTCTGACAATAATGTAAGATAACCAAACGTGGGAATATCAAATACTTTATCGGATTTGACGCGGGAAAGCTTGGAACAACACAGCAAATCTAATCTTGCATAACGACAATGTTTGTAGTTATGCGGGAGTCAATTTTTCTAGAGAGAACTTATCAAGATAGAAAATTAGATGCCCCTTCTTTCTCTCTCTATTCCTAATATATGGGACATTCCCCTTACCTACTGAAAGTACAAATACAAGAAATATTCTTTAGAAATATCTATTGCCAAACTAGACGTTTTGACCAATCTGAGTGCTCGACCTCGACATTCCCCTTACCTACTGAAAGTACAAATACAACGACCCCTTACCCACTAAAAGTACAAATACAACGAATATTCCTCTAAATATTCTTTAGAAATATTTTATTGCTAAACTAGCCATTTTGGCAGATCTGAGTGCTCGACCTCGATATTCGCTGCTCGGCTCGCCAGTGTTGCTTCTTAAGCATGATCTCGGCCTCATTGATTCTCGATTTCCCTATTTCAAGTGAGGTCCCTTCGATTAGATTTTGACCCATACAATGTACAAGGGACTTTCTCCCACCAAAAATCTTATAACCTAACATAATTTCCAGCCTTCAATAACTGTTAAAACTACAATTATCATTGTGACAAGCCATAATCAACTTCTTTTTCTAATCCAGGAGGTTCTCACAACAAAGAACTCACTGGCCTTCAATTCAACAGGCTCCACCACTTGATTATGTCACAAGTGCAAATAACATTCTTTAGACTTAGAAGAGAAGCGAATATTAAATTGATGATAAATCTTCAAACTGAACTAGGAAGGAATAGCATATTGAATCTTATTCTGGATATCCAATCAACGCTACTAATGACAGCCTTTTGACAGTGTGTGCCTTATACAGGGGAATGGCTGGGACAGGACTGAGTTGAGAACTATGAATGTAAAATGGAATGTCAAAAGCAATGGCATTTCTATTTTATACTTTGCTGGATGAATGATATTTAACCTGCTGTTCTATTGGGATGGCAGTTACAACATATAAAAGGATTTGTTTCTCGCTCTTCAAATTGCTATAATCTAAAAAAATAGAAAAAAACTGGAGGGTCAGGACACAATTACTGGAAGAATGATACAGGTTGGACCTAGAGCTAAATATTGTACACCATCTGATACTTCCTCCACAAATGTCAAGGGGTCAATGCTGCAACATGCTGCATTTAGAGAATTAAATGCAAGTTAAAATCTTAAACAATACTAGAAAAGCTAATTTGCAATATTGTAAGAAAAAGTGGAATTTCAATAATTTAGATATTAGTTAAAAATCTTAGGTCGCTGTAAAAAACTTTCTTCATTTCTTTCCTCCTCATTTCTTTCCTCCTCATTTCTTTCCTCTGCCGCTCCTCCACACCCCCATCCTCCCACCTATCCCTAATATGCAGGTTTAGCAACCTATACAGTTTTCAGTCTAAACAAACCTTTAGGATTTGGAAGTCCACAGTTCAAATCAACCAGAAGAAAGAATTTGCGGGATGACCAATGAAAATGACAACTTGAAAATCCCGACAGGAGAAACTTGATAACCTGGCAAGTGGAGCAAGACATGTATATATATATATATATAGAGAGAGAGAGAGATGTGTGTGTGTCTTTTTAATTTTCCAAACATTTAATTTCTTTTTCCATTTCATCATATTTCATACGGGAAAATAATCAATTTGACTTCTCAATAAATGGAAAAAGATTTTCAAATCTGTGAGCTTAGTACAAGGGTACAGCTTAAATAGGGCACCCAAAATGATGGAGGAAGCATATCCTTAAAAGTAAAGAAAGACACCATTTTACCACACACAAAAACAAAAAAAAGAGCGCCAACAAAAAAATATGGCGATGCAGCTGAAAAGTGACTGTTTGATATAAGATGATAATATCATTAATTAAAAACAACAGGTTAAATAAATTAACTATGAAAAGCAAACAACTACGTACATAATAAGGTCAAGACTACATCTGGTAGAACATAATACGACGTTCCAAAATAACGTCTATCATGTGCTTAAAGTTTTGGGTTATAGAGGTTTCCCATTTTTGCCACAATGATAGATTTCTTTGGATTTAATGCATGAATCCCCACCTTTCTCTGGCCCACACACACTAACAGGAATAAAGGAGGGGGGAGGAAAGGAAGTGAAACAAGCGGGAAAGAGACCCAATATTTTCCATTATTAACAAAGAAAGATAGCTAAAAATTAAAAATAGATGTGCCGTATCTCATGTACCTGATAGAAGCCACAAGCCAAGCAGCAGTTGCAATAAACAGATAATTGTCATCTAACCTCCATCAACAAGAGATATCACGAAATAGCCCTTTTGATTCATCATAAATCCATCTGCATAAAAAGTTGAATTTGTCAAACTGACATTACAAATGAGAGATCTGAAAGACTGAAACTAGGGAATCTCCAAGGTTCCACTGCTCATAGATTTGTCTGCATCTTATCGGTTTTATTTTTTTTTAAAAAGTAGGTTGCTGCATATAATCGATTCTCTATCCAAAACATCTGAAGTGTATCATATCTTCCTTTCTTTTGATGTGCTAAACCCCACCAAGCAAACCCATGCCCAGAAGTCTAAAGTGGCCCTTTTTGCACATTGCTCCCTTGGTAACTCCAACTCCCAACCTCGTGTTTGGAAGTGGAGTGTTGTTTCCACTAGAGCAACCTCATTTATATTGAAGTGTAGTATTTTATCAACACAATGGATCCCAGCAATCTAACGGTTTGCTACCGCATCACCCCTAATCAACTTAGAAGATGCAATTAATATTTAAAAACCAATTAATGAAATCCTCCTTGCTCCACCAGAACTCAAAACAGAATTGCAACTCATTGCAAGTGTCTCAAATCTAAGTTAAAGCAAGCAGAAGAACCAAAAATATATCAAACATTTAGAAATTGCTCCACTGCTAGAAAGAGAAGTGCAAATGAAAAAAGTTCAACATACTTGCATATGTAAAGAGGTCGTGATACATCAATAGACCCCTTTGCTAGGCGAGCTCTCCTCTCACTTTCCTCGGTAAACTTTCTTGGAGGATGTACTTCACATGGGCCTTGTATCGAGCCAGCCATTACTACGCGAATATAAGTAGACAAATAAACCTGTATAAGGACATGCAGTGATACGTAAGATTCTACAGCATGGACCATATATTATCTCTTGCATGCTAATTTTATATTGGTAGCAGGATAGACAAAGATGCAAGGTTAGTAAGCTATATGTGACAAATTTTCTGCAAAATCTTGTAGCTTTAGTCAATTAGTTGTAGTCATATGCAACCCTCTTTATGATTCAATATCTTGTTCAATTAGTTTACCATCAAAAATGTCTCAACTCATCACTCGAGATGCTTTCAACAACAAACAACCAAAAAAGAGCACGCTTTTTTGCTTGCAAATTTAAAAAGGGTCCCCTTGCTACAGAACGGCAGTGAACACTAGAATCTCTCAATCACAGTACATGATGCAAGATAAACCTCAATAAGTTCATATTGTCTTTTAGGAGGACTCTACACCTGAAAATGTTTACTGTTTAGGGTAGTTTTCTTCCAAGTCCAGTCATGTATGTGTCTGCCTTTGGGTTGCTTCATATTTTGGTCAATCCAAGCTATATTTTATTGTATTGAAACATGGACAGCAATAGTAGTTGACAAATGGTTGGAGATCTTTTGAAAAAGTTAATAGACAGCTTATATTTCAAGTCCTACCTGGTCACTAAGTAACTTCCCCCTAGTGAAGGCTTATCCCAAAACTACTGGAGGGGAGAATATTGCAGATATTCTCATGTGATTCCTGTCTAGGCTCTATTCTGCTCCTCTCCCTCTTCTCCCTTTCTTAGTTCTCCTAGTTTCTTCTAAGCAACTCTCAGTTTCTGCATGTTTTCATAGTCCATCCAGTCTCAAAACAACACTATTTCTCTAATTACCATCCTCCCCAAGTTCCATCAGTTTAAGTCAAGATTAAAGGACCCTTTTCTCCAGTTGTTGTATGGTACGCAGGCTGAGGTTATGGGGGATATCATATCCTCTCATATTGAAGTGTATAAAAGAATATGCATCAAATTGGGATTTTTACATCATGGATTGTGCAGATAAATTTTCATTCCTGAAATACCCCTAGGCAAATTTTACAAAATTTCACCAGGTAAATTACAGAAGAAAATATCAGAACATAGGTTCGACAAGCCAAAATGTACAATTAACAAAAAAGATAATTTTAGAGCTATGAGTGCAGAAGGAAACAGCAGAAAATTTAGATGACAATTTTGAAAGAGAAATTAATATCTTTTATTAGCATTAAACAAGATACGATCAAAAAACTTAAAAAGAATAAACTGGAAGAAGAAGTAATGTATTTTAGGAAAAGAAAGAGATGGACGGACGTGGGGAAGAGAAATAGCTTGGGGACCTAGGGACGAAGGAGACTAGTGTGATGACAAGGTGAGGTATCAGAGATGTGGGAAAGAGGGTCGCCAGAGGGGGGGGGGGGGTTGTTTTAGAAGATCAGGGGAAAAATACATAAATAACCAAATTAGAAGAGAAGAAATAATGCGTGAAAAAAGGAAAGAAATGGACGGACGGGTGGGGTTGAAAATTAGGGCTTGGGGTATGGGGATGGCAGACAGCTGTAGGATGAGATGGTAGAAGACTGTGGGCCAGCAGCAGGCGGGATTTTGGAGGGTGTTTCTAACTTGACTTCTTACAGGAAATTATCTAGAGCCTAACAGAAAAGAGTACAAAATCAGCATCATCGGAATTAAACAAATCAAATCTACAGCAATCACCATTCACCATCGCCAACCCTTCATAACATTTGAGACTCATAGCAACCTCCCACATAGATTAGAATCATTCAAGGTTTCATTTGAGCTCCTTTTTCAGAAAAAAACAAATACAACACCCAAATGGATAAAGCACAAGTTGAAAAAAAGGGTGGTGACACTAATAACTTCAAAAAACATAACTAGTGATGACGCATCTTCATTCTAATCCTTAATGCTCTAAACCCTAAATGAGCTATGCACAAGTACACTGCATCTCCAGCACATCAATGCGTTCTAGCAAATATGCGTTTATCTACAGCAAAATTTACATGCATGATGATGCAAACAAAAGACCACACAATCATGAAAAATCAAAAATCATGTCATCCCTAGGCATAGTAAGTATATCAAAATACAAGGAGAATACAAAATTTAATTAGTTGTTTACCTCATTATTGTTCTCCACGCACGGGCGGCCTACAGATTGTGGTAATTCCCGTGCAAAGTAACATTGATTGACAGTAACCCACTTTGTTCCCGCTTTTTTGTCCTCCCACATAGTCTGCAAGTAAAAAGTCGAGGCTTCTCCAAATGAATCACGGGGATACATATCAAGAGAAAGTATATATGTGGTAGCAAGACTGCCGAGGCCATAATTATGCAGAGGTTACGATATTTTATATGCTCGTAAAGACTAGGAGGAAAATTTACATAATGGCTTATTAGGCAAATAGAATTAGCGGAACCATCGCAGTTAGCAAACAATACGGAAAAGCACAACTTTGCACACACCCAATGACAAAAATAAAAGTTTCTATCTTTATACTCCTTTGATGTCATGTGACTTAAATGCTATATTAGCAATCGTAGAAGATTATTAACATAATGGTTATAAAGTTAGTTTGACAGAGCAACAATTAGATCAATAAGTTCAAAAATTGAATAGTTGAATAAATTTGTATTCATAAAGGCTGTTTAAAAATTATTAAAGTAGACTATTAGTGGAATGGGGTCAAGCATGTAGAAACATCCCAAAATAGACGAGTCACAGTAATTGAAATTAAGTAAAAGATATCCTGAATATTATGCATAAGCATATTGCTAGGACTTCAAAGTTGAAATATGTTAACTTGCATGCAAATGCTAAACCTGCACAAGCTACTAACATAGCTACATGGATCATATCAGAATATGACAGGCAATACTCTCAGCATTGAACCTAGTCGAGGTACAATTCAGAGCAGTTATAATGCCAGAAATGCTAACATTGGAACAAATAATGCTCAACATTTTGCTAAGAAAACAATGTTATCGTTGACTAGATACAAGAAAGTTTTTACTTGATAATAAGCCTAAATATTGCATACACTGACATAAAGAACAAGTAAACCATCCTTACCCAAAAAACCAAGAAAATCATAAATTTTTTAAATGGAAAGAAAGGTCAAACTCAGATGAAGTAAATTCTTACCAGAAGCTTTGAAGGAATCAATCTCTCATTTTCAAAACGAACAAGAGCATAGTCCTGAACATTATATATGAATCCATTAATGCGGCAAGAGTGATAATAATACTTGTCATCTGCAACTTGAAGAACGTTTCCAATCCAGTCAACATTTTGAAGTTGATCAGATGATGAGCTACCACATTCAGCATCCCTGTTGTTGGCTACAGAAGTTTCAGCAGGATTTATTTGCCCAACAGCTTGCTCTACGTTTTTAGATTCATCACTTGAACTGTTACCTACACTTGCTCTAGCGCTGTATTCTCTAGCATCACTGTCCATGGGCTGAGTTTCATGATACTGCTCAGATGGCATCTCAGTCGTGTTTGCCACCCCTGCATAGTCATTAGCTTGCAGGTGATTAAGAGCTTGTGAGGGATCAGACGAATGGCAAACTGTCTCAGATTTTACAGAATCCTGAGGTTTCAATTCGACCACTTTCTCTTCACAATGTCTATCAACTGATGAACTAGGGGATGTAGCAAGGCACTTATCACTGGAAATGACTGACAGATTATTTGAACAGGATCTCAAGGAATCTTTATTCTCCGTATTTTCTTTACCTGAAGTGATAATATTTCCTCCCATTTCTTTGTCATTTTCCGTCTTTGGTTCAGATGGTAGATTCCTATTGTTATTTGCCATAGTAACGGAAGGAGAGTTCTTCGAAGGAACCTTTCCATTTGCTATTATCTTCTGCTGAATGACCTTCTCATCTGGACCAGAAGCTTTTTTATCTGGTGATGACTGAACAGCTGAAGCAATTGTAGACATTTTAGAGGCATTGATATTCCTCATTACACGACCATATTTAGGAGGCAGCGGTTTCCCATTAGTCATCGATAAGCACCTTCCACAATGCCATTCCCCTCTAGGAACTCCTTTTTGATTTGTCGTCTGGAGACATTTTAAGTGATACCCTTTCTCACAAGCATCACAAACAAGTACATTATCAACCTCATTTATCGTTGACTTGCACATTTGGCAAGTCAAAGCCTCATTCATATAGTCGCGAGAGGGCGGAGTCCAGGCAGGCCGCTCCGAGAGTCGGGGTTGTAGAAACTTCTGAACAATCTTGCCAATTTCAGCATGAGCATTGCTCAGAGGAGGAGACTGGACAAAGCTTGTTCCTTGTAAACGTGGGTGAATAGTTGGTGGATTTCCGGCTGTGGCCTGAGAAATAAATGGCCTAGATGCTGTTATTTGGAGCGCCATACCTGATTTGGCATCAGCTCCTCCTTCAACTTTAATAGCTGTCTGCACTGTCATCCTGTTATCTGGTCCACGTTTAGCTGCTGGAACTGATGCAGGTTGCACCGACCAGGTTGGGGTTCTTACACCTGAGTGATCTCCAGAAGTTGCTGTAAAAAACAATACTTGTGATGATTCGGATCAACAGTAAGAATAAAAAGTTTAAACAACGAACAAGATGGAATTACTAATTTCCTCGTACCAACACCAGAATACAAAATCGCTTTATATGCATCTTACTACAAAGAAAAGTGACAAGAATTAGTAGATGAAATAAAGGTAGAATGAGATTGCCTCCTATGATGATATACAAATGGTAATGTTTAATATTGGAATCAATTTCTAGAATGAGAAGGATGCAAATCAATAAGCACGCTTAATGAAGAAACCACATAGAATTCCCTTTTATAAGTTGTTTGACGCATGGTACAAGAACATGACCAAGTACAGCAATTATTATTATTATTTTGGATGAAATGACCATGTATAGCAATTATACTACCACCAAAAGCTACCTCTGTATATATATCCCCGATTAATTTGGATAAGAGACCCCCCATATAGAAAGTCAAAATACAAGGTCCGGGATACATCCTTGAGCACCTTTGACAGTTAAAAGGAATGTATTTTTGTTACCTTGAACTTGCAATGTATGGGAATATCCATTTGGTCGTCCATCCATTCTGAAATTTGGCCTTTCAACTCTGGGCAATGCAACAAGAGAAGAATCCCTTACAGGATTACCAGAGACAACTCCACTAGAGATTACTGGCCTGACCTCACTGGTAGGCAGTTGATAAGGTAAAGGCGCAGAGCTTGCCGAAGTTCCATGAACCAAAGGCGAAGCAGGTTGGAAGCTTCCAGAGGGATTTATCACATGACTTGGCTTATCAGGAGGAACCATACGGGCAACATGTGATGGACCACGGTTTTCAATTGCTGTAGCCATATTAGCTTGAGGTCGTTGAGATGAATATGCGGCAGAGGTTACAGAAAATTCCTCAGTTTTTTCCAACTATAAGCACAAGGGAAAGACAAAGTAGAACTCAATAAGATATATAAGCCACAACCCAATAAAATCAATTTCCACTCGATTATATTGGAACTATAATCGCCTAAATTGCAAAACTTTACAATTGAAGAACAGTGAATCTAACTTGCAACTTCAAAATCAAGTTCTACATGCACCGGATATAATCCCTACCCCTCAAAAAGGCAAATTTATACAACTCTGATGTCCTATTAAATTAGGGATATCCAAATCATAAGCATAAAAAAGAAAGGGCAGCCTAGTGCATTACGCTCCCGCTATGCTCGGGGTCCTAGGAAGGGCCGGACCATAAGGGTCTATTATACGCAATCTTATCCTGCATTTTTGCAAGAAAAATCATAAGCATATATAGAAAAAGAAAAGAAAAAAAGGGTGGGG
>MU762792.1:218725-233965 GCA_026770625.1 Nicotiana glauca
GGGGGGGGGGGGAGGGCAACATCCCATGAGAATACGACGTAGGCATCCTGCATTGACGCAAGCGTCAGTGGCCGATTCCACGGTTCAAACCATAAGTATATTGAAAAATGCTATTCAACCCCTACACTTGGAAAGAAGATCACAACCTCCAACTTCACCACCCCTCTTTGTGAAACATTGGGGCAATCATTTTTCCCCGGAAGGATCATAACTAACAAACGAGCATACCAATAACAATCTACTAATTAAACACAACAAGCACGCCTATGGACTCAATATACTTGCGATGCACATACACTTGTTTAAAACACTAAAATACATCATTCATTTCGATTCTATCAGCGGAAAAAGTAAAGACGACTCGAGCGGATACGGAAACAAAAAATTGAGCTACCTTTCTTTTAGCCATCAGTAGCTTGTCAGCAATGGACATTTTGGGAGGGCGAAACCCTAACCTCTGTTCTTTCAGTTTATTAAGACCAAGATCCTCAATGACAGCACCAAAAGCATCGCGTGGAAGCACATCCTTGGGTGCGAAAGATTGGCATACATGAGCCAACTTTTCCCTTGCCACCGCCATCATCTCCGTTTCAGCAGCAGTAGGAACCCTACCTCCTCGTATCTTACCCATAGCAGCAAGTACAAGCACCATTTCAGCAACCTTCTTCATAGTCCCTATCACCATACTACCCCTCGCCTTCTTCGGAGCCGGTGCTTCCTCCAATTCCACATCATCAGCCGCCGGTCTCTTCTCTCCCACACCGTCCGATCTGAGCTCCGCCTGAATATCTACCGTTGAATCCATCAAACCCTAGGCAGTTCTGATGGACGACGCAACAAAAACGACGCCGTTGCAATGCAATTTGAATTAGTGTGGAACCTTCGAGAAACCTGTGAAGACGAGAGAAAAAAGAAGCCATAGAGGGGGAAGGGGAGAATCAGAAACCCTAGAGAGGAAAAAGTGGGAAGGGAGGAAGAGGGAGGGAATGACGTTGTGAGAAAATTTGAAAAAATAATAAGGGGGATTAAGATTTAGGGAAGGGTTAAAAATTATACTCAAACCTTTTGTGTTGCGAGTTGTGCTGTTTTTGGTGGTGTAATTTGTGAAGTGTGTAATGTAAGTGAGTAGGTGTGTGCGTGAGAGAGAAAGGGTCGCAACCTCGGAGCAGGACGTCTTTCGTTTTTGTTTTTAGAGAGAGAAAAACAGATAGAGCGCGACTTCGAACCCGGGATTAGTATATTTGTGTAGGTGTGTGCATGAAATTCCCCAAGCCCAATTAATTCAACCTCCTACCCGTTAAAACAGGCTCAAACACGTTCCCCTACCCGGTCTGTCCCAATCAGGAACCAAACAACCCCATTTTATTTACTTTTGATCAGGACCATCGATCTCACTTGATCGGACGGTTCGGAACTGAGCCACATCTTACTATATAATTGTCCTAAAGCCCCTACCCCCTCCCCCTCTAGCTCATCTTTTCACTTCACCTTCATCTTCAGAGACCACAACTTAAACCCTAGCGCCGCCTTGATTCTCCACCACTTCAGGCCGGCGGCGCTGCCTAGAATCCGTCTCAAATCAACACCACGTAACCCCCCCCCCATAACTCCCTTATACAAAATCCATCACTCGTTTCCCCCGAATCTTTCCGGAACTCTTCAAATTTCAAATCTAAGTTCGGAACTCTAAAATCCCAAATCGCCCTATCTTTGATTATGTGGCATGCACCGACTTAGGCTTCCGTTTCTTCCGAGTTTGAAGTTGGATTTCAATGCAAATGATGTTGTCCATTTATTCTTGACAAAGAACAAATGATTAACATTATTTTCGTTCAAATCTATGTCTCCAATTCCATTCCGAGTTTAATTGCTTCCTTCAGTTTTATATCCATCTTCGTTGGTTCCATCATCTGCTCTTCCCTCTTTCTTTTACTTTTCTTTAAGTTTAGTTTTTCTTCTAATGAATTTGGTAATTCTGTTTAACTTCTGAATTTAAGTTTTCTTTATTTGTTTTCTTTTAATATTTTCGATAATTTTTATTGGTTTGTGCATTCTACATGTTTAGCTTCTGAATTCTATTTTAGCCTGATATCCAGCTTAGTTGGGTTTGTGTTAATTTGATAATATAGTTTAACCATAATTATCTATTTAATCTTAAAAAGAAATCAGTCTTTTAGTTTAGATTTTGGATTTTTAAGTCGTTCAAGTGTTTCCCTTTTTCTGTTTTTCATTGAATTAGCAATAGGATTTCTGATTTTTGTTGGGCCCTGGGTTCAACTCTGACCCATTTTCAAAGTTCATCCCGTTCAATTTAGTTTAAGCTATTGGGTCAATTTGACCTATTTGGGTCCCTGAAGTAATTTTTATGGTTTAAGGGGTAGTCTAAAATTTTTAAGCAGGGGAATCTCTTGTAACTAAATAGGGAAGCTTCCTAGTAGCTGGGATTGGGATTGATTCAGAAAACTAATTTTTAACTTAGGAATTAAATAGAAAAAATAAATATTGGAAAAAGATTAAAAGGGCAAAACTTAGCTCATTTCTGTTGCCCTAAGGCTTGCCTATAAAGGCACTCTTTCTTCACTCAAAAGTCAGAGATTGGAGACTAAAAAAATTCTGAAAAAGGTTGCAAACGGTTGAACTCTAGAAACTTTGAAAGAATATTAAAAATGCCCTGCATTTCTTTGATTAAAACCAGCCTAATTATGTCTTAGAATCTCTTAGCTAATCAGATTTTTGAGACTCTATAATTGGTTGTTCATCTGGGCTTTTACTGGTTGGAAGAAGTGGATTTTATTTGATGTTACTGGTTTTTCAAAGCTAATTATGTTTGTTGCTGCTATTAGCTGACTCTAGGCACAATTTTAGTTTGTTCTTTGATGTATCCAGGTAATTTTCCAAATCATGGATAACAAGTTGATTGTGAGCATGTATTTTGAGTGGAAAACAGATTAAATACAAGTTGTATTTGAAGTTATTTCTTCTGTTTCTTCTACCCCTTCAACATTTTATAGTGAATCTTGTACTATACTTGTTACTTAAGCTTTTTCTCTTGCTATTCATATATTGTGAAAGTGAGTTATGCTTTTTGAGAGTTTAGTATGATGTTGGATTTGAGTGGATGGTGTGCTTGTTTTCCTGGACTCTATGAGTGATGAGAAATATTCTTTAACTGAGGTACGGTTTAGATGAATTGCATTTTGTTCATATGCGTGGGTGGTAGAGAAATCCGTGCAGTAGTTACATGTTGTTTCAGTTTTTTTTAACTAATATATTGAGAAAAATGAATCCATGTTGTTGAGAATTTTAGTGTGATTTTTGGAATCCGAGTAAATCATATGCTAATTTTCTGGATTTTGTTACTACTAGTGTTGAGAAAGAGTTTTAATTGAGTTTAAGTTTTCTTAAGTAGTAGTTAGTATAAAGTCATGTTAAAAGAAAAGGAAAATGGTCAAGGTTACTTTAAGAGTAAAGGCATGCACTGATTTACTCTTGGTTTATTTATGAGCATGTTAAGTTGGAGTTGATATTTAAAATTCAGAATGTTCAGCTAGTTGATTTGTGCTCAAACAGTTAAAAATTCAGAAGTAAATGTTAGTTCAATTGCATCTTTCATATAGCCTTAGTTGATTTGAATTTAATTAATTTTATACAATCGTTTGGTTCTGAAAGTTGGGCCTGATGCGGGTCTAATTAATGAAAGTTCAATCTCAGACTCGTTTGCCTGTTGTACGTCTTTGGAAGTTCATTTTTCACTGAGAATTGTGCTCATTTTGGGCCCATTCCTAAGGCCTTTGCAAATGGGCTCGTTTAGTTGTTGTTGTTGAAGCAACCTTCCGTTAGATAATTGGTCATTCAACACGATGCCTGTTAGTGGATAAATAGGGTCGAACCCTAAGTTAAAATAATTAGAATTCCATTAAGCCTTTCTCAATTAATTAGACTTTTAAAATCGGAATTGAGGTGTGCCATGCCAAATAAAATCTCAAACTCATGGCCCTCACATAATTATTTTTAATCATTTAGAAATCTAGGTATGCCAATAGCGAACTTTCCATGGCTCTCGCAAACTTGAAGTGCGTAATTGCTTTAGGCACGTAATTTAAATTAACTTCCTTAAACTCGGGTGTACATTTCATGTGACCCAAATCCAAATCACAACAACGTTAGATAAAATGTGTCATGGACCGCGGGTGCATTTCATGTGGCGTGGTTCAAGACGTATTTTAAATAACGTTGAATCTTCCTAAAAATGATTAAAAGCGGTTAATAAGTTAAAATATACCATAGGCTAAAATATGTTTTAAAATCAAATAATAGGCCAATAATAACAGTTGAGTGATCGTGCTAAAACCACGGAACCCGGGAATGCCTAACACCTTCTCCCAGGTTAATAGAATTTCTTACTCGGATTTTTGTGTTCGCGGACTGTAAAAACAAAGTCAATCTTTCCTCGATTAGGGATTCAAAACCGGTGACTTGGGACACCATAACTTATTCCAAGTGACGACTCTGATTTTAAATAAATCCCATTTCGATTGTCACTTTAAGTTGGAAAAAACTTATTTATACCCTTTCGGGTGTAGGAAAAAGGAGATGTGACAGCTTTGGCGACTCTGCTGGGGAGAAGAACCCAAAACTTCTGGTTCGGGGTTCAGAATTCGAGCTTAGAATAATTTTTATATTTGGCTTTATTTATTATCTGGTTTTATCTACATATTTAGGCCTAATGTGCTAAATGTTGCTTTTTACCGCTTTGATATTGGTGAACTATATATAAATTGTTACGAATTCCTCCTCTCTCTGAGTCTTCTAAATCATTTGAGAAGGGTGAACTTCGTGTAGTTTCTCTTCTGTTAGAGTCATATCCCAATTTTAGAATGAGGTTCGGACAAGTTACAAAGTCGGTAAAGCTTCTGTATTCCCAGTACGCTACCCCCCTCGACTCGAGCTGTCCGCTCAGGTAAGCCAGGTCTAGAACAATACACCCAGGTTTTAAACCTAGTATAACAAAATCTCATGCCGGATCCCTAGTAGGAACGCTTATTTGCATCACGTGCATTTGATTTTGGGGACTCAACACAGGAGTTGGGTCCATCTAGGACAGGTGCACCTGAAATTAAAAGACCATCCTGATGCATTTTGCTTGCTACTTGCGCATTTATTTTGATTCGGAATGCATGTTGACCGGCTTCTAGAATAATGAAAGAATTGAGAAAGACCAAATTGAGATGAGAGAGAGGAAATTACCCGCTTGTGGAAAACTTGGTGTCCAAAAACCCCAAAACTCTGCCAAAATTTTTAGAAAAAAAGGCTATTTCAAAAGTTGGAGTTTTTTGTTGCATCAAAATTGGCCGAACTACGCAAGTTTGATTCTCACCGGATGTGGGATACGTAGGCAACCCTCATCGGGTCCAACCACTTTTGCAAAAATAACACAAAATATAAGTGTCGATGTTTTGTCATAAATAAATTAGGTGGCGCCATTCTTGTCCAAAATAGCCAAAAGTGCTCCAAAAGGCGTCGGAATGCTGTTTTTGCAAGAATAGCCATCTATGGTCCTTTTTCGAAAAAATTGGTTGATTAACAAAAAACGGCCCTAAAATTGTTTTTTTTCTACTATCTTGAGGTGTTGAAGGGTTGTATTCGCAAGAATGTTTTGTTCTAAATTTTGTGAAAATGGGTGTTTTTCTCTTAGGTCAAAATAAATCACAATCTTTTAATCAATCACCTTAAATAAATGTGCAGGATGAACACAATTGAAAATGAACCTTTCACAGTCCGCGAGATCCCTTTAAAACTACGTATGTGGTGGCATGATTTGGGAGAGGTCAGCAGAAAAATTGTGATAAAAGCTTTAGGTGGTCTTGTTGGGCTTTTGAAGATTAAGCCGAGGTAATTTAGGCTTTGATACCCTTTTGGGACCCGGCAAAAATGTATTCCATTTTGCTGATTTTGAGCTAACTCCTACGCTTGAGGAAATATTGGGCTACGCTGGCTTCAGTGGGAATCTCAGAAATCAATACCCGGTGGCACCTAGAACAATAACTCCTCATAAGTTTCTAGACCTGTTAAGCATCGCTCGGTAAGTTCAAGACGGAAATTTGGCCAAAGGATTCTATTCATTTTATTTCTTGTACAGACGTTACGAGAATCCCCGCGGTTTTGAGATGTCGGATACTGATCTTACTCACTCGGGGAACAAAGATAAGTAGAAAACTCAGCGAGGATTGGCGTTCATAGTGGCATTCCTGGGTGTTTTGATTTGTCCAAGAAAATATGGAAACATAGAGTTGGGGCTTGTGAGGATAGCCAATTTCATGACCAAAAAGGCAAATGACACCATTGTACCGATGATCTTGGCAAAGATTTACCTGGCTTTAACCGTCTGCCGAGAAGGGGAAAAGTATTTTAAAGGATGCATTATGCTTTTACAACTCTGGATGGAGGTACACCTTTACCACCGTTCAGGGTAGATGAACTGTGGCATGTCCGGTCTTCAATGCATTGGAAAACATGAACAACGGGTGGAGGGTTATGAGTTCCCTGATGGTACGGAAGTATGGTATGCACACTTGAGGTCCTTGACTGCGAACAAGATTGAATGGACATTCGGTTGGCTCTCAGCCAGTGAAGTCATTTATATGTCGGCCGAGGTGTGTTCCCTTCTATTGATAGGTCTCCGGAGCATTCAGCCTTATGCCCCGCACAGAGTTCTACATCAGTTAGCCAGGTACCAGACCATCCCGCACGATGAGGATTTGAGTCTGCAGGTCATTGAATTGGAACCAAAAGCTGCTTTCCCAGAAGAAAGGGTGCGTCGAATTTGGCATCAATGTAAGTTCTTAGAGCCGAAGACTCAAGTACGAGATCTATCCAGAGGCGAGTTAGAGCCTAGTTACACTGCTTGGTAAGACAAAAGATCCCGAGTGCATCAAGAGCCCGAACGGCCCACAAAAAGACCCTATGTCCAATAGTTCACTGATGGAGTGCAGGCGTAATGGGATTGGTTGGCCAAAGAAAATGAGTATAGGGCTATCATAAGCAAGCTGGAAAAGCAAGTCAAGGATCTTCAATTTGAGAATGATTTGCAAGCCACCGCGGATTAGGGTGAGAAGAAAAAGCTAGCCAAAGAGAATGTCACACTTCGAGCATAAATTCGGGAAATGAAAATAGCAGCCGAAAATCCCACCAGAAGTGCAAAAGATGAAAAGCTTATAGATAACCTTAGGCGAATGGTGGGTGAGTATGGTTTTGATCTGAACAACGCAGAGCGTGAACTAGCAAGGGCTAGAACAAAATTGGCTAAGAATGCAAAGGAACGAGCACGCTTGGTTAAACAGTTAAATAGAAATATGACAATGAGGTCGTGGGGTTGAAAAAAAATATCACCGTCCTTGAGAACAAAATGACCAGGCTGGCAAAAGATTTCAAAGTAGAAAGAGAACACTGTTATGCAGCAATGTCACAGTTAGAAAAAGATCTGCAATAGCTTTAAGAACAAAATCATACAGTTAAACAAATTTCGGAAGCTACGACCTAGCAGATTGGGCATTTGTTGCAAGAGAAGGGCATCATAAGGGAAAGGGTCAGAAGGATCGCCGACTATATCACAATGAAATGCAGTGAATGTGAGGACATGACTAGAACTACCTACTTTGCTGCGGTAATGACTTTTGTCCGCCAGATAATGAGTGAATTAGAGCGTCTTCAAGGGGATCTCGTGCATAGGCCTGTGGCGAGACCGACTAATGTTCCACGGGCCCCTGGAACAATTGAGGCACTGATGTATTCATGATTTTTATTCGAGTCTGTATTTTTGCTTTCTTTGTTGGAGTCTGTTAGTCTGTTTTCGAGTCTATATTTTCATCTTTCAGTTGGAGTCTGTTAGTCCCCTTTTTTTCAAGTCTGTTAGTTTTTATGATTAAATTATGTAGGATGATCCGTTTAATCAAAACGCTTTATTTTATGAAAAATTTGAAAATCCCAAATGTTTTATTTCTTTATTTTTACATTTATTCCCCAGAACTACACTTGGTCTGATTCATGCTGCGTCATGATACGTAGGCAATCCCCATAGGATTCGTTCATAACCAGAAAAGCAAAGGAAAAAAAACAGAGTGAAAACAAGAAATTGTGGGAAGGAAACAATGGCAAAACAAGATAGAAAGCTTGAGAAAGTAAAGAATAACAAGAAATCAAGAGAAAGGTAGGAGTGAAAAAAAGTGGCAAAATGGAAATTAGGGAAAGCCGGGATGACGCAAGCAACCGATCAAATGCATAATAGAAATGGTTAACTGCTTAGGTGCATTGCATCCCCAACGTGCGGTTGCCTATCTGTTAAGCCCTAATCGCTAACAAGTTTGGTGTTGTCATCAAGTTCAGGCAGGTGGTTTGTTTGTTTGGCATTCTGGAAATTCATCCATATAACACCAGGTCCAAAGACAAGTTGATCATGACTGGCCAAGAATTGGATGCAAGTGTTATTGATCCATCAAGAGAGGGGGAGGAGTCTTATGTTAATCTGAAAGAGGAGTTGTATAAGCTGAAACAACAGATGGTAGAGATATACCAGGCATGGGTAAAAGGGCATCCACCACCATCCTACCCCGCTAACCCTATTTTCGTCCCACCGTTGGCTCAATCCCAGGAACCCCCCACTAATGATTCATCTCCAGGCTTTCCCATTTACCACCACTACCAAGGCACCACTTCCCAAACACCACAAGATCCACCACCTAAACCAGTTCCATACCCACCTCCACCGGCCACACCTGTTTTCGTAGCACCCCCACCCGCTACACTTTATCGATCCTCCAGTGAGCCTCTTTTCTATACCTAAGATAACCAATACTATCCCCCAGAGCCTAATTTCAAGGCCCCAAAACCTTACTCCTACACTCCTTATTTCGACCTCCCTGTTGAGACTGAGAAACCACCTAAAAATTTGGAATAGGAGGAAATGTTTAGGAAGGTTAAAAGCCTGGAACAATCATTTAGAAACATGCAGGGATTGGGAGGCCAGGTGAGCGTGGCCTACAAAAATTTGTGTCTATTTCCTGATGTTTAGTTGCCGGTGGGATTTAAGATACCAAAGTTTGATTTGTATGATGGGCACGGAGATCCGGTGGTGCATTTGAGAGGATTCTGTAGTAAAATAAGAGGAGCTGGCGAGAAAGATGAGTTATTGATGGCGTACTTTAGACAGAATCTAAGTGGGTCAGCGTTAGAGTGGTACACTCATCAGGATCACGACATATGGTATGCATGGGATGATTTGGCCCAAGCATTCGCTTATCATTTCCAATACAACCTCGAGATTATTCCAGATCGTTTGTCTCTGACTAAGATTGAGAAGAAGCCTAGTGAAAGTTTTAGGGAGTACGGTTTTCGTTGGAGAGAACAGGCGGCAAGAGTTGACCTCCGGTGAAGGAGAGCGAAATGGTGGATTATTTCCTGCAGTTTCTGGAGCCTACTTACTATGGCCATCTGGTATCAGCCGTAGGCAAGTCCTTCAACGAGGTAGTGAAGACGGGTGGCATAGTGGAAGAAGGGCTTAAATCAAACAAGATCATGAGTTACTCGGCTGTTAAGGCAACTACACGAGCCATTCAGAACGGTACTGGTGGAGTGATTGGAAAGAAAAAGAAATAACATGTAGGGACAGTTGATTCATGATCATGGTTTGGACCCAGCGGCCCATCACACCCATATACCCAGCCTTTATATCACCAAACTAACACCCAAACACTATATAATCTACCCCAACATTACTTCCCATCACCAGACCCTTATTTTTCTGTCCACCAAGCCTAAACATACACTCAACCTCCTGCCCACGCACAATGGCATGCACTAGCCCCATAAAATACCTACCCAACTCCACAAAATGCTTACCTACCCCCACGAGCCTATTAAAACATTGTCGGCCCTGGTTTTCGACCTAATCAAGTATTTAGAAATGAGAGGTTGCAACGGAAGAAAACCTTTACCCCGTTGGGGGAGTCCTATACTAGTTTATTCCACAGACTGAGGCAATTGGATATGCTGGGGCCAATTGAGTCAAAATTTCCAAAGCCCCCTCCAAAGAATCTTGATTACTTTGTAAGTTGTGAATATTACTCTAGTACTCCGGGGCATGATACAGAGAAGTGATGGCACCTAAAAAATGCTATCCAGGAGCTTATTGACACAAATCGGATTGAAGTCCAAACTCCATAGGCACCCAACATCAACCAGAACCCACTACCAACCCATTAGGAGACAAACATGATTGAGATAGTACATAAGAGAGGGGAGCCCAAGAAGCCTTCACAGATCGTCAAGATGATTCGGTCCAGTGAGGTCAAGCCAGTTAAAAAATCAACAGCTGAGGGGTCAATGAACAAGTTGAGCATGATAAACGGTAAACCATCTATGGTAGTCAAGAAAGGATCCCCAAGTGATATGGAGTCGAAGCAAGAAAAGTCAAAAGTGGTTGTGCCGGGAGTGGCAAACAAGCCTATTGTAATTGTAGAGGGTGCCCGTATGGATCCTGCCATCATCAAGCCTGTAAGTCAGTTGCCTATAGTCAACACCAAGGCTATCCCATTGAACTATGAATGGGTGATAGTGACCTACAAGGGAAAGAAAGTGAAAGAAGAAGTCAATAAGGCCTTTGGATTAACTCGTTCGGGGAGATGCTTTGCCCCGAAAGAGTTAAGGAAAGCTAAAACCTCCAAAGCTAACCCAGTTCTAGTGAACAAAGCGGTAACCGAAGAAGAGTCAGAGGAGTTTCTAATAAAAAAGAAGGTAGAAGACTATTCCATCGTAGAGCAGTTGAGAAAGACGCCTGCTCAGATTTTACTGTTGTCATTGTTAATCCACTCAGACGAGCATTGTCAGGCCTTGATGAAAACCTGAACGAGTATCACGTTCTCGACAAAATCTCAGTGAACTATCTAGAAAAGATTGCCAACAAAATATTTGAGGTGAACAGGGTCACTTTCTCTGATGATGAGTTGCATGTGGAAGGTATTGAGCACAACAAAGCTCTCTATCTTACGGTAAAATGTGAAGATTTTGTTATTACCAGGGTATTGGTTGATAATGGTTCCAATGCAAACATTTTCCCTCTCTACTCTGAACAAGCTGAAAGTCGATAATGAGAGGATTCACAAAAACAACATATGCATTCGGGGATTTGATGGTGGAGAGAAAGATTCAATGGGTGATATAATGCTTGATTTGACAATAGGACCGGTGGAATTCACCACGGAGTTCCAGGTTCTGGACGTAGCCGTCTCCTACAATTTGCTGTTAGGTCGACCTTGGATTCATGTCGCCAAAGCAGTCCCGTCCACTCTGCACCAGATGGTCAAGTTCGAATGGGATAGACAGGAGATCGTCATGCATGGCAAGGATAATTTGTGTGCTCACAGTGATGCCGTGGTCCCATTCATTGAGGTTGAAGATGATAAAGGGCCCTGGTTCTATCAGGTTTTTGAAACAGTGTCGGTCGAGAAGATTCCACAAGGGAAATATGTTCCAACTCCAAAGGTAACCTTCGCATCAGTCATGGTGGCCTTCGAAATATTGCAAAATGGCTTTGTGCCTGGTAAAGGTCTGGGTGCATCTCTACAGGGTATCATACAGCTTTCCCTCCCTAAAAACTTAGGTACTTTCAGTTTGGGATTCAAACCCATAGCAGCAGATGTGAAGAGGGCTAGAAAGTTGAAGTAGAGGGCGTGGGAACTTCCAAAGCCTATCTCGCGTCTCTCCAGGTCTTTTGTCAAATCTGGTGCGAAGAAACGCCCAGTGACAACAGTTCTAAGTTCTGTGGTTGACATTGATGAAGAGTTAATTGAAAGGCTCCAGAGGTTGTTCGATGATGTGAACATGGCGAAAGTTGGAGAAGGTTCTAGCAAAGCAGATGTGCAGTTTGTCGGGCCGAATACAAAGCTTAACAATTGGAAGGCTACTCCTCCCTACCCGGAAGGAGTTTTGGTAGTTTGCTTTGATTTTTTTTCCAGTTTATCTGGATTATTCCAGGGTTGTAATTCAGATTCTATGTTCCATCCGTTTGGATGTATAAACCTTGTTATCTTTTATTTTCAATGAAATGCAATTTCCCTTTTCCATCATTCCTGATAGTTTTTATTTTTATTTTTATTTTTTTCTTTTCTTCTCTGTACAATTCTTTTTATGCTGGTTTCAATGACATGACATGCATGAGAAATCTTCAGCCCAGTTTTAAAAGTCAATCTAATTCTGAAATAATAATTCAAGAAATAGAGTGTGATGATGAATCAAAATATGATAAGGATGAGGCCTTTGAATATATTAGTAAGGAATTAAATCATTTTGAAGAAAAACCCAAGCCTAGCCCGAATGATACCGAAGCAATCAATATAGGGGACCCAAATAATGTCAGAGAAACAAAGATAAGTGTCCATCTTGAGCCACGGATCAGAGAAGAAATAATCAAAGCATTGTTTGAATATAAAGATATTTTTGCATGGTCATATGACGACATGCCGGGTCTAAGCACTGACTTGGTGGTTCACAAATTACCCACCGACCCGGTATTCCCTCCCGTCAAGCAGAAGTTGAGAAAGTTCAAAACTGACATGAGTGTAAAGATCAAATAAGAAGTCACAAAGCAGCTTGACGCAAAGGTCATTCGAGTCACATGGTATCCCACGTGGTCACCCAATATTTTGCATGTGCCAAAGAAAGATAGTAAAACTAGAGTGTGTGTTGATTACTGTGACCTCAACAAAGCAAGTCCAAAGGACAATTTCCCACTGCCAAATATTCACATTTTGATTGATAATTGTGCTAAGCATGAGATTGGGTCTTTTGTGGATTGTTGTGCGGGGTATCATCAGATCTTAATGGATGAGGAGGATGCAGAAAAGACAACATTCATCACACCATGGGGAACTTATTGCTACCGAGTGATGCCATTCGGTCTGAAAAATGCTGGGCAACTTACAGGAGGGCGATGATGCCCATATTCCATGACATGATACACAGGTAAATTGAGGTCTCGTGGAAGATGTGATCATAAAGTCCAGGAAGCAGTCTGACCACGTCAAAGATTTGAGAAAATTTTTCGAGAGGCTCCGCAGGTACAATCTTAAGTTCAACCCTGCGAAATGTGCATTTGGTGTTCCATCTGGGAAGCTATTGGGATTTATAGTCAGTCGTTGAGGCATTGAGTTGGACCCATCAAAGATCAAATTCATTCAAGAATTTCCACCTCCAAGTAACAAGACTAAGGTGATGAGTTTGCTCGGGCGATTAAATTACATCAACAGGTTTATTGCTCAACTAATAACTTGTGAGCCAATCTTTAAGTTGTTAAAGAAGGATGTTGTGGTCAAATGGACTGACGAATGCTAGGAAGCATTTTATAGGATCAAAGAATATTTGTCAAACCCACCTTTGTTGAAATCCCGCCGGAACCCGGGAGGCCCTTAATTCTGTATTTGATAGTCCTGGACAATTTTTTGGCAGTGTATTGGGTCAACATGATGTCACTGGCAGGAAGGAACAAGCCATCTATTATGAGAGTAAGAAGTTCACTTCCTATGAGGTTAAGTACACTCACCTTGAAAGGACATGTTGCGCCCTAACTTGGGTAGCACAAAAGTTGAAACATTATTTGTCGTCCTACACTACTTACCTCAACTCTTACTTGGATCCCTTAAAGTACATATTTCATAAGCACATGCCCAGAGGAAGGCTCGCAAAATGGCAAATCTTGCTCATAGAGTTTGACATTAGCTAATGTGACTCGAACCACAATGAAAGCCCAAGCATTGGCTGATCATTTGGCTGAAAACCCGATCGGCGAAGAGTACAAACCATTGAGAACTTATTCTCCCGATGAAGAGGTGATGCATATTGACGAGTTGGAGCAAACTGAAAAACCTGGTTGGAAACTTTCTTTGATGGAGATGCCAACATGAAAGGTGTTGGGATAGGAACTGTGCTTATTTCTGAAACAGGGCATCACTACCCTGTTATGGCTCAACTTCATTTCTATTGTACCAACAACATGGCTGAGTATGAGGCATGCATTTTGGGTTTGAGATTAGCTATAGACATGGGTGTCCAGGACGTCTTGGTCTTGGGAGACTCGGACCTTCTAGTGCACCAGATTCAAGGAGAATGGGAAAGGCAGGATTTAAAGCTCACACTGTACCGACAATGTTTGCATGATCTTTGTGAACGGTTTTGATCAGTAGAGTTTAGGCATATTCCAAGGATCCATAATAAGGTTGCCGATGCTTTGGATACCTTGGCGTCAATGTTGCACCATTCGGCCAAAGCTTATGTCAACCCTCTGCATATTCAAGTCCGCGATCAACATTCTTACTGTAACATGGTGGAAGAAGAACTTGATGGTGAGTCGTGGTTCCACGACATCAGGGGGTATATCTGGTGCAAGCCATGGAGGATCAAAAGAGAACAATTCAACGGTTGGCAAGTGGATTTTTCTTCAGTGGAGGTGTTCTATATAAAATAACTCCAGATCTTGGATTGTTAAGATGCATAGATGCTAGACATGCCACTACTATCATGACTGTAGTACATTCTGGAGTTTGCAGGCCACATATGAGTGGGTATGTTTTGGCAAAGAAAATTCTCCGAGCAGGTTATTATTGGCTCACCATGGAGCAAAATTGTATCAGTTTTGTGCGCAAGTGTCATCAGTGCCTAGTACACGGAGATTTGATTCATTCTCCGCCATCCGAATTGCACACAATGTCCGCATCATGGTCTTTCGTTGTTTGGGGCATGGATGTCATTGGACCAATTGAGCCAGCAACATCCAATGGGCACAGGTTCATTCTGGTGGCCATTGGTTATTTCACCAAGTGGGTTGAAGCTAGAACTTTCAAGTCTGTGACCAAGAAAGTAGTGGTCAATTTTTTTCACTCAAATATCATTTGTCAGTTTGGGATTCCAAAGGTGATCATTGTCACGCCCCAAATCGAGGGATATGACCGGCGCCCAACCGGGTAGCCCCAGTCAGGCGGACCTGGGTGCCTTTCCTAACCCACGTGTTACCCCTGTATTTTTCATCACTTATTAACCAAAGGATTAAGCAGTTCATAATTGAAATCACACTTTTTCAAACATTCCCAACATGCTTAATTACTTAACAAATTTACAACTTACAAGGTCCGACATATATCTACATAAGTCCATAATCCCACGTTTTCTGTCTACGGAGCCTCTAAGATATGACAG
>MU762792.1:234104-331141 GCA_026770625.1 Nicotiana glauca
AACAAACCAATCACAAGAGTTTCACAAACAATTCACATATTTATCTCATACCATTTATTCGTACACCAAAACAGGGCGATTTCACAAGGATCAAAGTTAGACATACATACCTGGAGTCAAATTTCCTTTCTTTTTCTTTTATCTCCTACTTCCCATTCACCCAATAATCTAGCAGCGTCAATCTAGGTCACAAGTTATACATATATCTTAGAATTGAAATTCACAATTTCNCTTTTCATACCCCTATTTTGGAATCAGTAGCGAAATTCATGTAAAGAAGTAATGGAGAAAAGAGAAAAGAAAAGAATGGAAAGGAATGAAAAGAAAAGAGAGAAAGAGAGAAAAGAAGAAAAAGAAAGAAAAAAATAAAAAAAAAGGGAAAGAAAAAAAAGAAGTAACAACCACAAAGCAATTCCTATGACATGAACTACGTTTGACCTGATTCTTTTTAAGGATACGTAGGCAGCCTCATGGTTTGGTCCCATCAAAATAAAAATTCAAAAGTCCCCAAGCAAAGAAACTGGGGCAGAAGTTGTGATTGTTGTAAGAAATCTAATTTCAAAAGTTGTAATTTTGAACCCATTTGAATTGTTTTGAGCCTTTTGATATCCTTTCTTTCTAACCTTATCCAAAAGCCCACATTACGGTCCAAAGAAAGACCTTCCGACCAGTCTTTGAGAGATGCCGATTCGAGAAACTATAGGTGATTCATAGCAGGGGAAACACTCCGGTCTAAGCAGGAAAAGTGAAAAATGAGAGAGTCTTATTGGTGAAAACCCTCGCGGGCACCGTAAGGTGACAAAAGCTGAGAGAAATTAAAAAAAAAGAGTCTTATTGGTGAAAATCCTCACGAGCACCGTAAGGCGACAGTGAGTTAAGATATAAACAAATGAGAGAGGTTTATTGGTAAAAACCCTTCAGGGCACTGCAAGGCAAACAAGGTTAGTAATTGGGCAAAGAAAGTGGGTTATGGAGATCTTGGGGCAAAGTATGATAACTGAAAGTTGATTGGTTGGACAGACTGGCTGATTAATCTGAAATGCATGTCATGATCATTGGTACCAGCGGCTCCACTCAGATAAGTTTCTTTTCTTTTTCTCCTTCAAACAGTCATCCAGTTTTGGATTTCTCTTCCTTATTCCTAATTCTCAAAGTCATTGCATTCCATTTCTTTTGGGTTTATTTCTCTAAGATATTTCCAATGTCACTTTTGTTTAAGCAAATAAGGAAGGATTTCAAAGCTCACTACCAACTTCCAAAATTGTATAAAGCACAGTGCGACCAGAACATACCAGAGATAGCATGATGTAAAGTGGGAAATAAGGTGTCAGTGAAAATTCCATTGGTCGAAGGGTTTAGTAATCTGGTGGGAGATACAAAGGTTCAGGTAGAAAGGTCATAAATGTAAAACAATGGTTTGGGTGTAGAACACTCGACTCATCCAAGGTTCTATGGGTGAGAGTCAGTCAGAAAGTCAAGCGGTTCTTAGCCAGTTCAGGGCAACCAGTCAAAGCAAAGCACGACAACGGAGAGTCCACCTTCAGCAAGAATGCCACAAACTAACCACCACATTTTGAACTGACAAGATTTTTCTTTTATTTGAAATAGGGGCAAAAAATTTTGTTTGTTTCGGAGAAACCCTCCATAAGGAAAAGCAAGTATCAGACAGGTTTGACCATAAATTCTCAGGACCCGCCTGGATAATGAGACCTAGTTTAAAATTCAAATATGTATGAGTAACAAGATCTAGCATAAGTCTTACCCCAAAACAATATAAGTTGGCTTTGAAGTTTTCATTCTTAGGATAGGATTCAATTCTAATTTTTCAGGACCCTCATGAATAATGGGACCTAGCTTTAAGATTTCCATTAGACAATAAGATTTAGCGTAAGTTCTGCTATAAAGAAGTATAATTTAGCCTTAAAGTTGTCACTCTTAAGATAGGATTTGATTTTAATTTTCGGGACCCTCCTAGATAATGGGATGTAATTTTAAGACTTTCTTAGATAACAAGATTTAACAGAAGTCACACCTTTAGAAGATATAATTTAGATTTAAAACTAGCATTTTACTAGAAGTTTTCAGGACCCTCCTGGATAATAGGATCTAGATTTCAAATTCTTAGAGATATTCGGTAACATGATTCAATTAACACTCACAGATGTGCCCAGCTACCAAACTGGGGCAGAAAAGTTGCTCTGTTTTGTCTATTTTGTTGAAATCAGGCACCCACCTAGAGAGCAAGGGAGAACAACACGAGTTTTAAGGATAGAAAGCNGATTTCATTTTACTAATCTTTAGGCGTAAAGAACATGCATGAGTGTTTTGACTTCCATTTTCAAGAATTAATGCATAAAAATCCCTCTTTCTATTAGAATCTGAAAATCAAGGGAAAAAGGGTTAGGGATTTTTTACCTGTAGAAATGGAGATGAAGACACTAGCTTTAGAATTTTTCGGACCAAGCAATTTGAGAAACGATTTTTGAAGAAGATGAACTTTTCCCTCAAGAATCTCTCCTCCCTCTCTCTTATTTTGTTCAGAGAATGTGTAAAAATGAGGGGTTAGGGCGTTATATTAGAAAGGGGGTCGGGTTTTAAAATTAGAAAAATAGAAGCCCGGGGGAGATCTGCGGTCGCATCTGCGATCGCAGAGTAGACATGCGGTCCGCATAATGGACCGCAGAATTGCTCCTCAAAAACCAAATGTTCTGACACGATCTGCGACAAGAATGCGGTCCGCATTCATGTTCTGCGGTCGCATAATGCGCCGCAGAATTGACCGCATTTTAACTTCAATTTTTGACAAATCTTCTGTTACACTCTGCGGTAGGAATGCGGTCCGCATTTCGATTCTGCGATCGCAGAATGGGCCGCATTTTTGACATCATCTTAGACCAATTTTTTGCTTCACTCTGCGGTAGGAATGCGGTCCGCATAGCTGATCTGCGATCGCATTCTTGACCGCAGAATTGACAATTTTCTGGAAAAATTTATTCTTTTGATTTTTAAAGCTTAGATCACCACCGAGGGTCCGAACATACATTCCTAACACAATATTCGGACCTTGACACTATGAGCTACTAGGTTTTAAGCACAAAATTTTACGGGGCCTTACAATCATCACATATAATGGTGCTAATCTCAACAGTCATTTGATGAAAGAGGTATGTCAACAGTTTAAGATTACGCATCATAATTCCACCCCATATCGCCCCAACACGAATGGAGCAGTCGAGGCAGCCAACAATAACATAAAGAAGATACTTCAGAAAATGGCGGAAGGCTCCAGGCAATGGCATGAAAAGTTGCCATTTGCTTTGTTGGGTTATCGCACTAGTGTTCGCACTTTAGTAGGTGCAACTCCTTATTTGTTGGTATATGGTACTGAAGCAGTGATACCCGCAGAAGTTGAAATCTCATCCCTTCGGATTGTTGTTGAGGCCGAAATTGATGATGATGAATCGGTCAGAACCCGTTTGGAGCAGTTGAGTATGATTGATGAGAAAAGATTGGCAGCAGTATGTCATGGTCAGATGTATCTAAAAAGAATGGCAAGAGCGTACAACAAAAAGGTGCGTCCCCGGAAGTTTGAAGTGGGTCAACAAGTATTAAAATGTATCCTTCCACATCAGGCTGAAGTAAAAGGCAAGTTCGCCCCAAATTGGCAGGGGCCGTTCATTGTAACCAGAGTGTTGTCCAATGGTGCATTGTATTTAACAAATATAGAAGGCAAATGTGTAGACATGGCTATCAATTCTGATGCCGTCAAAAGATATTATGTATGATTTCTTTGGTTTAAATTGTGTGTTTGTACTTGGCATGTTTTAAAGATTGGAATGACGAAGGCATTTTGTTCTGCTATCTAAACACTTTATCCTTTGTTACCCTTTTGAGCCTTATTTATTTCTTTTCATACCCCTATTTTGGAATCAGTAGCGAAATTCATGTAAAGAAGTAATGGAGAAAAGAGAAAAGAAAAGAATGGAAAGGAATGAAAAGAAAAGAGAGAAAGAGAGAAAAGAAGAAAAAGAAAGAAAAAAATAAAAAAAAAGGGAAAGAAAAAAAAGAAGTAACAACCACAAAGCAATTCCTATGACATGAACTACGTTTGACCTGATTCTTTTTAAGGATACGTAGGCAGCCTCATGGTTTGGTCCCATCAAAATAAAAATTCAAAAGTCCCCAAGCAAAGAAACTGGGGCAGAAGTTGTGATTGTTGTAAGAAATCTAATTTCAAAAGTTGTAATTTTGAACCCATTTGAATTGTTTTGAGCCTTTTGATATCCTTTCTTTCTAACCTTATCCAAAAGCCCACATTACGGTCCAAAGAAAGACCTTCCGACCAGTCTTTGAGAGATGCCGATTCGAGAAACTATAGGTGATTCATAGCAGGGGAAACACTCCGGTCTAAGCAGGAAAAGTGAAAAATGAGAGAGTCTTATTGGTGAAAACCCTCGCGGGCACCGTAAGGTGACAAAAGCTGAGAGAAATTAAAAAAAAAGAGTCTTATTGGTGAAAATCCTCACGAGCACCGTAAGGCGACAGTGAGTTAAGATATAAACAAATGAGAGAGGTTTATTGGTAAAAACCCTTCAGGGCACTGCAAGGCAAACAAGGTTAGTAATTGGGCAAAGAAAGTGGGTTATGGAGATCTTGGGGCAAAGTATGATAACTGAAAGTTGATTGGTTGGACAGACTGGCTGATTAATCTGAAATGCATGTCATGATCATTGGTACCAGCGGCTCCACTCAGATAAGTTTCTTTTCTTTTTCTCCTTCAAACAGTCATCCAGTTTTGGATTTCTCTTCCTTATTCCTAATTCTCAAAGTCATTGCATTCCATTTCTTTTGGGTTTATTTCTCTAAGATATTTCCAATGTCACTTTTGTTTAAGCAAATAAGGAAGGATTTCAAAGCTCACTACCAACTTCCAAAATTGTATAAAGCACAGTGCGACCAGAACATACCAGAGATAGCATGATGTAAAGTGGGAAATAAGGTGTCAGTGAAAATTCCATTGGTCGAAGGGTTTAGTAATCTGGTGGGAGATACAAAGGTTCAGGTAGAAAGGTCATAAATGTAAAACAATGGTTTGGGTGTAGAACACTCGACTCATCCAAGGTTCTATGGGTGAGAGTCAGTCAGAAAGTCAAGCGGTTCTTAGCCAGTTCAGGGCAACCAGTCAAAGCAAAGCACGACAACGGAGAGTCCACCTTCAGCAAGAATGCCACAAACTAACCACCACATTTTGAACTGACAAGATTTTTCTTTTATTTGAAATAGGGGCAAAAAATTTTGTTTGTTTCGGAGAAACCCTCCATAAGGAAAAGCAAGTATCAGACAGGTTTGACCATAAATTCTCAGGACCCGCCTGGATAATGAGACCTAGTTTAAAATTCAAATATGTATGAGTAACAAGATCTAGCATAAGTCTTACCCCAAAACAATATAAGTTGGCTTTGAAGTTTTCATTCTTAGGATAGGATTCAATTCTAATTTTTCAGGACCCTCATGAATAATGGGACCTAGCTTTAAGATTTCCATTAGACAATAAGATTTAGCGTAAGTTCTGCTATAAAGAAGTATAATTTAGCCTTAAAGTTGTCACTCTTAAGATAGGATTTGATTTTAATTTTCGGGACCCTCCTAGATAATGGGATGTAATTTTAAGACTTTCTTAGATAACAAGATTTAACAGAAGTCACACCTTTAGAAGATATAATTTAGATTTAAAACTAGCATTTTACTAGAAGTTTTCAGGACCCTCCTGGATAATAGGATCTAGATTTCAAATTCTTAGAGATATTCGGTAACATGATTCAATTAACACTCACAGATGTGCCCAGCTACCAAACTGGGGCAGAAAAGTTGCTCTGTTTTGTCTATTTTGTTGAAATCAGGCACCCACCTAGAGAGCAAGGGAGAACAACACGAGTTTTAAGGATAGAAAGCAATTAAGGGTCAAGCAATCAGGCACCCTTTTGGGAAACAAGGAAAAATAGTTCAAAGGAAAAGCAGTCGCAAGGGAAACAATTCAATGTTGGTGATCAGAAGCCCATCTGGAGAACGAAGAGAAGCAATTCAAGTGTTGGTAATCAGGAGCCCACCTGAAGAACGAAGGGAAGCGGCAGTTCAAGTGTTGGCAATCAGGAGCCCACCTGGAGAACAAAGGAAGTATTTCAAGTGTTGGTAATCAAGAGCCCGCCTGGAGAACGAAGGGAAGCAACAATTTAAGTGTTGGTAATCAGGAGCCCACCTGAAGAACAAAGGGAAGCAGTTCAAGTGTTGGTAATTAGGAGCCCACTTGAAGAACGAAGGGAAGCAGTTTAAGTGTTGGTAATCAGGAGCCCACCTAGAGAACGAAGGGAAGCAATTCAAGTGTTGGTAATCAAGAGCCCACCTGAAGAACGAAGGGAAGCAGTTCAAGTATTGGTAATCAGGAGCCCACATGGAGAACGAAGGGAAGCAATTTAAGTGTTGGTAATTAGGAGCCCACCTGAAGAATGAAAGGAAGCAGCAATTCAAGTGTTGGTAATCAGGAGCCCACCTGGAGAACAAAAGAAAGCAGTTTAAGTGTTGGTAATTAGGAGCCCACCTGAAGAACAAATGGAAGCAGTTTAAGTGTTGGTAATCAGGAGCCTAACTGAAGAACGAAGGAAAGCAGTTTAAGTGCTGGTAATCAGGAGCCCACTTGAAGAACGAAAGGAAACAATTTAAGTGTTGGTAATCAGGAGCCCACCTGAAGAACGAACGGAAGCAGTTAAGTGTTGGTAATCATGAGCCCACCTTGAAGAACAAAGGGAAGGCAACAGTGGTCAAAGGAAGATGCCTCAAGTTCAGCAATCAGGCGCCCAACTGAAGAAAAGGGAAAATCATCTCAGATTGCAATTCAAGTCAGCAACAAAGGAATTTCACCTGGAGAGTACGAGTTAACAGAGCAACATGAATCGCAAGATCAAGTTTGAAGATATAGATATGAATCTTTTAATTCATACATCATATTTTAGTCTAGCTTCTTTTCTATTGTCTTGGTGTAATAAGGGGTTCAACAAGCAGTAGTAGCAGCAGCAGCAGTGAAATCACAGCTTCCTGGTAGTCCCAGCTACCGAAACTTTCCAAACTACACTGGCCTGATTCCTTTATAGCCAAGGATATGTAGGCAACCACGGAAGCAGGATGCGGTCAAATCTATCAAAAATGCTTCCCACGGAGTATCCAAATGGGTAAATATCGCTCGTATCCGCTCACTTTATATTTGCACGAAAACTCTTCGTGTTTCCGTGCAAAGAGGGGCAGCTGTGAGCATGTGATTTTTGCCCTATGTAAATTACTCCCATAAATTCAAGAAAATAAAATTTTCCCTTTATTTGCAATTTCGTAGATTTTTGTAGCATTTTTTGTTAATTGTTTGCATTTTTCTTTGCACGTTTATTTTATTTAAACCATGAAAAACACAAAAATCCCATTGTATTTGCATTTAGGATTTAATTTTATATTTTTAGGTTAATTAGTAATTTAGTTGTCTTATAAAAATGAGAAAAATCACAAAAAATGACTCATTTTTGCATTTTTTATTTTAGCTTTGAATTTTCTAGATTTCTTTTAATTTGGGAATTAATTAGTTGGAGTAAATATTATTTTTGAGTTAATTAATTTAATTTGATAGGATAACTGGGTTTAGAAATTAATTTATATTTAATTTTGAAAAGAAAAAAGAATTAAAAAGAAATTGAAAAGGAAAAGGAAAGGAATTGAAAAGAATCAGATTTTTGGGCCAAATCCATCAAATTCCCAAGACCAATTAATTCAATCTCCCTACCCGTTAAAACAGGACCAAACCCGTTCCCCCACCCGGTCTGCCCCACTCAGGAACCAAACGACCCCGTTTCATTTGCTTTTGATCAGGACCGTCGATCTCACTTGATCAGACGGTCCGGAACTGAGCCCAATCTTACTATATAACTATCCTAAAGCCCCTAACCCCTCTCTAGCTCTTCTCTTCACTTCACCTTCATCCTCAGAGACCAAAACCTAAACCCTAGCGCCGCCTTGATTCTCCACCACCTCAGGCCGCCGCCGCCGCCTCCAATCCATTTCAAATCCACACCACATAAGCACCATAACTCCCTCATACCAAATCCATCACTGGTTTCCCTTGAATCTTTCCGGAACTCTTCAAATTTCAAATCTAAGTTCGGAACCCTAAAACCCCAAATCGCCCTATCTTTGATTCTGTGCATGCACCGACTTAGGCTTCCGGTTCTTCCGAGTTTGAAGTTATATTTCAACGCAAATGATGTTTTCAATTTGTTCTTGACAAAGAACAAATATAACAACAACAAACCCAGTTTGATCCCAACATATGGGGTGTGGGGAGGGTAGTCTGTACGCAGACCTTACCCCTACCTAATGCAGGTAGAAGAAATGATTAACATTATTTTCGTTCAAATCGATGTCTCTAGTTCCGTTCCGAGTTTAATCAGTAAGCTTCATTTAGTTTTATATCCATCTTCGTTGGTTCCATCATCTACTCTTCCCTCTTTCTTTTACTTTTCTTTAAGTTTAGTTTTCTTCTAATAAATTTGGTAATTTTGTTTAACTTCTGAATTTAAGTTTTCTTTGTTTGTTTTCTTTTAAAATTTTCGGTAATCTTTGTTGGTTTGTGTATTCTACATGTTTAGCTTCTGAATTATGTTTTAGCCTGATATCCAGCTTAGTTGGGTTTGTGTTAATTTGATAATATAGTTTAACCATAGCTCTCTATTTAGTCGAAAAAGAAATCAGTCTTTTAGTCTAGATTTTTGATTTTTAAGCCGTTCAAGTGTTTCCCTTTTTCTGTTTCTCATTAAATTAGAGATATGATTTCTAATTTTTGTTGGGCCCTAGGTTCAATTCTGACCCATTTTCAAAGTGCAGCCCGTTCAATTTAGTTTAAGTTATTGGGTCAATTTGACCCATTTGGGTCCCTGAAGTAATTTTCAAGGGTTTAAGGGGTAGTCTAGAATTTTTAAGTACCAGAATCTCTTGTAACTGAGTAGGGAAGCTTCCTAGAAGTTGGGATTGAGATTGATTCAGAAAACTGATTTTTAACTTAGGGATCAAATAGCAAAAATAAAAATTTAAAAAGGATTAAAAGGGCAAAACTTAGCTCATTTTTGCTGCCTAAGTCTTGCCTATAAAGGCACTCTTTCTTCACCCACAAGTCAGAGATTGGAGACTAAAAAAAAATTCTGAAAAAGGTTGCAAACGGTTGAACTCTAAAAATTTTGAAAGAATATTCATGAGACGACCCAAATGGTCATCACCATATTTCTCCATTTTTCCGTGCTTCCTAGGCCTTAAAAACCTCACTTTTAGTTGCCTGGATTTGCGTGCGCAGTCCGGACACACAGTCGGAAAGATTTTATGTTGAAATATGTAAAATCTGTGAAAAATTTGAATAATTTTGATATTAATATGGTTAAAGTTGACTTCGATCAACATTTTTGGTAAACGGACCCGGATCTGTGATTTGACGGTCCCGGAGGGTCCGTAGAAAAATATGGGACTCGGGCATGTGCCCGGAGTCGAAATTCGAGGTCTAGAACCCGAGTAAAAGAATTTTTCTGTTAAATTATTTTTCTGAAATTATTAAGGAAAATAGAAATAAAATTTTATTAAAAGACTATGATATCGGGCTCGTATTTTAGTTCCGACACCCGGAACAAGTCTTATATATTGTTTAAGCGCTTTCTGTGAAGTTTGGTCGAAATCGGACGTCATTTGATGTGTTTCGGACTATGAGTTCCTAGTTTGAAAGTTTAAGAAGTTTGAAACGAAAATCATGTGTTTTGAGGCTCGATTCTATGTAAATGATGTTATTTTGGCGATTTGATTGCACGAGTAAGTACGTAGGATGTTTTTGAGGTTGTGTGCATATTTGGTTTGGAGCCCTGAGGACTCGGATGAGTTTTGGATAGGTGTCAGATTGCATTTCTCATAGTTGAAAAACCTGGCGTGCTTTAGTTTTGCAGGCTTCGCAGTTGCGAAGCCAGCACTCGCAATTGCGAGCTTTTTATCACAAATGCGAAATATCCCCTGGGCAGCTTCCTTCGCAAATGCGAAGCAATCGATCGCAAATGCGATGCCCGCCTTTAGCCTCAGCCTTCGCAAATGCGACCTTTTGGTTCGCAAATGCGAAAATTGGCAGCCTAGTAAGGATTCGCAAATGCAAGTCCAGCTTTGCATTTCCCACATTGGTCGGGGTTCGCAATTGTGACATCAGAGGCTCTGCAATTCCATACTTAGTCGAATTTTAAGTCATTTTTCACCATCCTTCCAAACATAATACCTTTGGGCGATTTTTCAAGAGCGAGTTTCATTCCAAGTCAGTTGTAAGTCGATTTTTACTTGTTTCTTTCAATCATTAACATCACTTAACATGTTTTCCACTTAAAAATCAAGGTTTCCATGGGTGAAAATGAGGATTTTGGGTAGAACCTAGGTTTTCTTAAAATTGGGGATTTGGACCTCAATTTGAGGTTCAATTTCAAAATAAATTATAGATATGAACTCATGGGGGAATGGGTAACTGGGTTTTTGCTCGAACCTCGGGTTTTGACCACGTGGGCCTGGGGGCATTTTTGGAATTTTTGAGTAAAACTTTGGGAAATTCATTTTCATGCATTCAAGTTGATTCAATTAGTATTTGTTGATATATTCAAGTAATTTATGACTAGATTCGAGCGGTTTGGTGGTAAATTCGAGGGGTAAAGCTATTCTAGAGGATTGAGTTGAGTTTGGAGCATTCGAGGTAAGTGTTTGATATAACTTTGGCTTGAGGGAATAGGATTAGAGTATTATTGATTGCTATTTGCTAAATGATCGAGTACGGTGTATAGGTATGGTGAAGAGTATCTATACAGCGGTGTCTAGCATGACCGTGGGTCTTTGTGGTTAGTTGTTCTTGGTATATTTGGAACTCTTCCAAACTAATTAATGAATTCTACCTAATGTGAAGAGTTGAGGATAAATTGTGAATTTGTGAATTCTTTGGAGCGTTGGCTCGAACGATAAAATACTATTGAGTGAGAAAGGAATGAATTGGTAAGAAATGTGATTAAATCCCTTACCAGGATGACTTGAGTATATTGATTATCTCTCTTGCCGGGATATGGAAGTTATTGTCATTTCTCCTTTTTCGGGACTTAGTTGTTTAATTGTGTCTTTTTTCCCTTGCCGTGACATTCCTCATTACTGTGTATTCCCCTCGCCCGTTGGTTGTGATTGCTGTTTGGGTGAGGAAGAGTGATAATGCACGAAGGGTCATTCCGTGCCATTTTTGATTATATTTGCACGAAGGGTCATTCCGTGCCATTGTTAATTATATTTGCAATGAAGGGTCATTCCGTGCCATTGTTGATTATATTATGCACAAAGGGTCATTCCGTGCCATGAAATGAGAGACTATGTGAGGAAAGAACGAAGGGTGATGCCGTGCATTTTGTTTGATTGCCTTGGGTGAGGATGAGAGTAAAAGCACGAAGGTTGATGCCGTGCAACTGTTGGATTTCTTGTTTCTGTTAAATTATTTTTGTGCCCTGTTTCTTATTTAAGTTGATGACTTTTATATCCGGATTATACTCCCCCATAGCATGTTTCCCCTCCATTTTAACTGTTTAGTTTTGGTATCCTTTCCTTTTGTTGCGCATATATATATATAGAACTGTTCAGGTTGATTTGGTAGTCCTGTCTAGCCTCATCACTACTTCGCTGGGGTTAGGCCAGGCACTTACCAGCACATGGGGTCGGTTGTGCTGATGCTACACTCTGTGAATCTTTTTGCACAGATCCAGGAGCAACTTTTGGACAACAGCAGTAGGATTGCCCGGGAGCTGTCTTCAGTCCAGGGACTCACGACGTAGCCTAGCTGGTGTTCGCAGGCCGAAGTCCCTTCTATGTTTAGTTTGTTTTCTTTGTTTCGAGACAAACAATATGTAATATCATTTCAGACTTGTTTTTAGTACTCTATAGCAGTCCGTGAGCTAGTGACACCAGATTTTGGGTAGAGATTCGTCTTAAATTTCCGCATTTTGATTTTAGTTTTATAAGCTTAAAGTCTTCCGCTTTTATTTAATTGCTTTCGTATGTTTATATTGTTGAGAAATTATTAGAGAATGTTTAGTGATTGGCTGGCCTAGCTACGTTAGTAGACGCCATCACGACTCCCGATGGTGGGAAAATTCGGGTCGTGACAAGTTGGTATTAGAGCTTTAGGTTGCATAGGTCTCGCTACTCATGGACAAACTTGGTAGAGTCTGAGGGATCGGTACGGAGACGTCTGTATTTATCCCCCAGAGGCTACGGAGTTAGGAAAAGTTTCACTTTTGTTCTTTCTTGTCGTGCGATTTTGTTTCTCAAGTACTGATTGTCTTTCTACTATGTTCTTTCGCAGATGGCGAGAACACGTGCTTCCTCTTCTACCGCATAGCATCTCGAGCCCCCAGTAGCAGCTCCTGCAAGGGGCAGAGGCTGAGGCTGTGCCAGAGGCCGAGGCAGGGGCAGAGCTCAGCCCCGTGCGGCAGTCCCAGAGGTGGAGCCTCATATTGACTATGATGAGGAGGTTCCAGCCCCACCAGCTCCAGTGGGCCTAGCTCAGGTCCCAGGAGAGGTCATGGTCACCCCCGATCTTCAGTATGCTCTAGTCAGATTGGCAGGCTTTATGGAGAGTATCACTAGAGCAGGTTTGCTGCCAGTAGCACCATCCACTTCTCAGGCCAGAGGAGGGGTTCAGACTCCTGCTACACGTACTCCGGAGCAGGTAGCTCCCCAGGCTCATGTCCTAGTGGTTTAGCCAGCTGTGGCAGCTCAACCAGGTATTACAGCTCAGGTCGGTGATGGAGCGGCTATGTCATCGGATGCTTTGTGGAGACTTGATCGGTTCTCCAAGCTCTTCACCACCACTTTCAGCGGCGCATCATCAGAGGATCCACAGGATTTCTTATTCAGTTGTCGTGAGATCCTTAGGACCATGGGTATAGTGGAGACCAATGGTGTCGATTTTGCCACCTACTGGCTTGCAGGATCCGCCAAGACTTGGAGGAGAGATTTTTGCCTATCTAGACCAGCAGGGTCTCCAGCTTTGACATGGATCAGTTCGCAGAGTTGTTTTTGGAGAAGTTGCTCCCAGTCACTCTGCGGAAGGCAGTTTGGGCGCCTCCAGCAGGGCTCCATGACAGTTACACAGTATGAGATTCGATTTGTTGATTTGGCACGCCATGCTATTTTGATACTCCCCACTGAGCGAGAGAGGGTCCGGAGATTTATTAATGGACTGATTCAGCCAATCCGTCTCCAGATGGCTATGGGAGTTGGTAGTGATATTTCCTTTCAGTAGGCAGCCAATACGGCCCGCAGAGTTAAGATGGCCCTCTCACAAGGAGGTGGTCAGATGTCGGATAAGAGGCCTCGTCATTCTGGTAGGTTCAGTGGTACCTCGTCTGGAGGTAGGGATTCCTATGGTAGAGGTCACTCACTGAGGCCCTTTCAGTCAGCTCTCCAAGTTTCTCATTGTACTCCAGGCAGCGGTGGTTCTCAGCAGTATTATTCATATCAGCACCCTATCAGTGCACCCCCACTTCAGAGCTTCAAGGGAGGACATTCAGGTCGACAAGGCCAGCAGTCGCAGCAGCCGAGGTCTTGTTATAGTTGTGGTGACCCCGGTCACATTGTCAGGTTTTGCCCTCGAGCCTCGGGCAGCTCTCAGCAGCAGGGTCCTCGCCCCATGATTCAGGCAGCAGGTGATCCACAGCCCGCTCAGCCAGCTAGAGGCGGGGATACGGATCATAGAGGTGGAGGTAGAGACTATAGAGGTGGAGCTCGGACCGGCAGAGGTAGAGGTCAGCCAGTAGCCGATCGTCCTAGAGACATGGTTCAGGGATGTGGGGCCCAACCCCGGTGTTATGCTTTGCCAGCCAGGCCAGAGGCTGAGTCTTCAGATGCTGTTATTACAGGTACTATTTTGGTCTGTGATAGGGATGCTTCAGTGCTATTTGATCCTGGGTCTACGTATTCATATGTGTCGTCTTATTTTGCACCCTACTTGGTTATGCCTAGTGATGCTTTGGGTATCCCTGTATATGTATCTACACCAGTGGGTGATTCTATAGTGGTCGACCGAGTTCATCATTCCTGTGTAGTAGTATTTGAAGGTTTTGAGACCCGTGTTGATTTATTGCATTTAGACATGGTGGATTTTGACGTTATATTGGGGATGGATTGGTTGTCCCCGTATCATGCTATCTTGGATTGTCACGCCAAGACCGTGACCTTGGCTTTGCCAGATTTTCCCCGATTGGAGTGGAGAGGGACCCCAGGTCATGCCACCCACAGTGTTATTTCATATGTTAAGGCTCGACGCATGGTTGAGAAGAGGTGTTTAGCTTATTTGGCATATGTTCGTGATTCCAGCTCAGAGGTCCCTTCTATTGACTCCGTTCCTATTGTTCAGGAGTTCCCAGAGGGTTTCCCTTCAGACCTGTCGGGTATGCCGCCCGATAGGGATATTGATTTCTGTATTGATATGGCCCCAGGCACGCAACCCATTTCTATTCCGCCGTATCGTATGGCCCCGCCAGAATTAAAGGAGTTAAAGGACCAGTTGCAGGATTTGCTAGAGAAGGGTTTTATCTGGCCTAGTGTTTCTCCTTGGGGCGCGCTGGTGCTATTTGTGAAGAAAAAGGATGGGTCGATGAGGATGTACATTGATTACTGGCAATTGAACAAGGTGACGATAAAGAACAAGTATCCATTGCCGAGGATTGATGATTTGTTTGACCAGCTTCAGGGTGCGAAGGTGTTTTCAAAGATAGACTTGAGATCTGGCTACCATCAGCTGAGGATTAGGGCGTCTGATGTCCCTAAGACAGCATTTCGCACTCGGTATGGGCATTATGAGTTTTTGGTCATGTCATTTGGGTTGACCAATGCCCCAGCAAAATTTATGGAGTTGATGAACCGAGTGTTCATGCCTTATCTAGACTTGTTCGTGATAGTCTTTATTGACGATATTCTTGTGTACTCCCGCAGCCAGGAGGAGCACGAGCAGCACAAGTAGCACCTCAGAGTGGTTCTTCAGACTCTGAAAGATAGTTAGTTGTATGCTAAATTCTCGAAGTACGAGTTTTGGTTGAGTTCAGTTGCATTTCTGGGTCATGTAGTATCAGCAGAGGGCATTCAGGTAGACCCGAAGAAGATTGAGGCAGTCAAGAATTGGCCTCGACCAGCTTCAGCGATGGAGATTCGGAGTTTCTTAGGATTAGAAGGATATTACCATCGGTTCGTGGAGGGGTTTTCATCTACTGCAGCCCCGATGACCAAGTTAACCTAGAAGGGCACCCAGTTCAGGTGGTCAGACGAGTGCGAGGAGAGATTTTAGAAGCTCAAGACAGCTCTAACTACAACGCCGATATTGGTTTTGCCCTCAAGTTCAGGGCCTTATATAGTTTATTGTGATGCTTCCCTTATTGGGCTTAGTGCAGTATTGATGCAGGATGGCAGAGTCATAGCTTATGCTTCGAGGCAATTGAAGATCCACGAGAAGAACTATCCAGGTCGTGACAATTCAAAATCTCATGCATTTCTTTGATTAAAATTGGCCTAATTATGTCTTAGAATCTTTTAGCTAATCAGATTTTCGAGACTCTATAATTGGTTGTTCATCTGGGCTTTTACTGGTTGGAAGAAGTGGATTTTTTTGGTGTTACTTGTTTTTTTCAAAGCTGGTTCTATTTGCTGCATCTATTAGCTTACTTCAGGCACAACTTTGGTTTGTTTTTTGCTGTATCCAGGTAATTTTCCAAACCACGGACAACAAGTTGATTGTGAGTATGTATTTCGAGTGGAAAACTGATTAAATACAAGTTGTATTTGAAGTTATTTCTTCTGTTTCTTCTACTCCTTCAACATTTTCTAGTAAATCTTGTACTATACTTGTTACTTAAGCTTTTTCTCTTGCTATTCATATACTGTGAAAGTGAGTTATGCTTTTTGAGAGTTTAGTATGATGTTGGATTTGAGTGGATGGTGTGTTTGTTTTCCTAGACTCTCTGAGTGATGAGAAATGTTCTTTAACTGAGGTACAGTTTAGATGAATTGCATTTTGTTCATATGCGTGGGTGGTAGAGAAATCCGTGCAGTAGTTACATGTTGTTTCAGTTTTGTTTTACTAATATGTTGAGAAAAATGAATCCATGTTGTTGAGAATTTTAGTGTGATTTTTGGAATCCTAGTAAATCGTATGCTAATTTTCTGGATTTTGTTACTGCTAGTGTTGAGAAAGAGTTTTAATTGAGTTTAAGTTTTCTTAAGTAGTAGTTAGTATAAAGTCATGTTAAAAGAAACGGAAAATGATCAAGGTTACTTTAAGAGTAAAGGCATGCACTGATTTACTCTTGGTTTGTTTATGAGCATGTTAAGTTGGAATTTGTGTTTAAAATTCAGAATGTTTAGCTAGTTGATTTGTGCTCAAATAGTTAAAAATTCAGAAGTAAATGTTATTTCAATTGCATGTTTCATATAGCCTTAGTTGATTTGCATTTAATTAATTTTATACAATCATTTGGTTCTGAAAGTTGGGCCTGACGCGGGCCCAATTAATGAAAGTTCAATCTCTGACTCGTTCGCTTGTTGTACGTCTTTGGATGTTCATTTTTCACTAATAATTGAGCTCATTTTGGGCCCATTCCTGAAGGCATTTGCAAATGGGCTTGTTTAGTTGTTGTTGTTGAAGCAACCTTCCGTTAGATAATTGGTCATTCAACCTGATGCCTGTTAGTGGATAAATAGGGTCGAACCTTAAGTTAAAATAATTATAATTCCATGAAGCCTTCCTCAATTAATTAGACTTTTAAAATCGGAATCGAGGTGTGCCATACCAAATAAAATCTCAAATTCATGGCCCTCCCTTAATTATTTTTAATCGAGGTGTTCCATTAGCGAACTTTACATAGCCCTCGCAAACTTGAAGTGCGTAGTTGCTTTAGGCGCGTAATTTAAATTAACTTCCTTAAACTCGGTGTGCATTTCATGTGACCAAAATTCAAATCTCTACAACGTTAGATAAAATGTGTCATGGACCGCAGGTGCATTTTATATGGTGTGGTTCAAGACGTGTTTTAAGTAATGTTGAATCTTCCTAAAATGATTAAAAGCGATTAATAAGTTAAAATATACCATAGGCTAAAACATGTTTTAAAATCAGATAATAGGCCAATAATAACAGTTGAGCGACCGTGCTAAAACCACGGAGCCCGAGATTGCCTAACACCTTCTATCATGTTAACAGAATTCCTTACCCGGATTTCTGTGTTCGTGGACTGCAAAAACAGAGTCAATCATTCCTCGATTCGAGATTCAAAATCAGTGACTTGGGACACCATAACTTATTCCAACTGGAGACTCTGATTTTAAATAAATCTCGTTTCGATTGTCACTTTAAGTTGGAAAAAACTCCCTTACACCCTTCCGGTTATAGGAAAAAGGAGGTGCGACAATAATAATAATAATAATAATAATAATAATAATAATAATAATAATAATAATAATAATAATAATAATAATAAAAATAATAATAATAATAATAAAGAATCCAGTATAGCCTGTTGCGCCGTGTAGCCCAATTCATAACAACACTCTCAACACGACTTTAAGGCCCACCTCAGTCATCAGCCTCTCAAGTATCAAGGGCTTGCAATCTCATAGCGCTCATCCCAACAACTCCACATAAGAAAAATCAATGATAATATGTAATGTAGCGATGAATGGTGAACAAAGACTGGGATATGATATGCACATTAAGAACCATGATTGAGTGTATAATTACAATTGAATTAGATAACTTAAAACAATAGAAATAGCCTTGTTAAGTCTCAATCAAATCAGCACGTAGCCTAAACATAATTTCTAACATGAATAACAGCTTAAATAACGAACAAGTAGGGGAAAATACGGATATAACAGGACATGGCAGAACAAGTCCGGTAGTCTAAAAGTCAACTTGAATCATAATTACCTCGGTGTATGCCCACACGCCCGTCACCTAACATGTGTGTCACCTCAACACATCATAGATAACATGGCTCCCAAGGATAATTACCCTCAATTCCAGGTTTAGAAATGTTACTTACCTCGTACAAGTCAAAATAAATACCAAGAAGCCAAACAACACTCTAGAAATGCCATCCCGCACAAATCAACCTCTGAACGGCTCGAAAATAGCCAAAAGAAACTAAAAATATCAAATAATATCAAAGGGAACAAACCTAATCGATAAAGATTGAATCTTTAATCAAAAGCCCAAATTCAACCCAGGTCTCGCACCTCGAAATCTGATAAAACCCATAAATTCTGATAAATCATTCAATTACGAGTCCAACCATACTAATTTTACTCAAATACGACTCTTAATTCGATGTTCAAATCTCAATTATTCACTTTAGAAAAATTTAGACAAAAATTCTAAATTTCTCTTCTAAAATCATCAATCAAATGCTAAACTAGAAAATGGATTCATGGAATATAATAAAAATAGAGTAAAAAATACTTACTCCAATTCATAAAATGAAAATCCTCTAAAAAAATTGCCAAAATAGAGCTCCAAATCTCAAATTGCGATAAAAAGAGCCAAAACCTCGATATATTGTGAGTCTGCCCAGGTAAGTCGCACTTGCGAATTTTTCCCCGCTTCTGCGGAACTGCATGTGCGGCCCCAACCTTTGCTTTTGCGAAAATGACCCAACTCAGCATCATACCGCTTTTGCGATCACGCTTTTACGACTACACCTCCACTTATGCGGCAAATCATAGATCCAAAACTCTCGCAACTGCGGAATATATTCCGCTTCTGCGACATTGCAGGTGCGAGGCAATGCTCCACATCAGTGCATGTCCCGCTTCTGGGCCTAAGATACTGCATATGTGCCTTCGCAGTTGCGATGAAATCTCTGCATCTGCGGACTCCCCCAGCTCCAATTTGCACTTTTGCGCTACAAGTGCCACTTCTGCTGCTCTGCACCTGCGCCCAATGCACAGTAGGTGCGGCCACACCAGGTCCCTACCAAATCAACATAGCCAAAACAATCAGAACCACATTCGAAACTCACCCGAGCCCCTCGGGACCCGTCCGAATATACCAACGAGTCCCAAAACATAATATAGACCTACTTGAGGCATCAAATTACACACAACAATATCAAAGGAACGAATCACAAATCAAATCAAACTTGAAGAACTTTAAAACTTTCAACATTCAAAACTCGTGTCAAACCTCGTCAAATCAACTCAGAATGAATTTTAATTTTGCACATAAGTCCCAAATGACATAGTGAAGTTGTTCCAATTCCCAGAACCACAATCCAAACCCGATATTATCAAGGCCAACTTTCTGTCAAATTATCAACAATCCTAACTTCCAAATTTTCAACTTTTGGCAAAATAATGCCAAAACCTTGTAGAAACATCCAAATGCAAATCCAAGCATACACACAAGTCTAAAATCACTATTCGGACCTAATCGAACCATCAAAACTCTCATCTGATGTCAAATACCATCAAGTCAAACTTTGTGTGCCCTTCCAACTTAAAGCTACCTATTTGAGAATTATTCTTCCAAGTCAAACCTACATCACCTGAAAACCAAAACCGATAATTCATCAATTCATAATACATCATATGGAGCTACTAAAGACTTCAAACAGCTGAACGGAATGTAAATGCTCAAAATGACCGGTCGGATGTAACGGCCCGGCCGATCGTTGAGAATATAAGCTCCGTTCAGCGGTGTAAGGTATGGAACGACATCATAATATGAGTATCGACTTACATGCATAGTTGAGTTCAGTTAACAGATGATTCAAAATCAAATTGGAAGAAGAAATCTAGTTTTGGGACTTTAAGTGGTGAGAATTTGATTAAAATTGGACTTTGGAGTCAACGAACCCTGAATGATTTTGATGATTCCAACAGCTTTGTATGGTAATTTTGGACTTAGGCGTGTGCCCAGATTTATATTTGGAGGTCCGTAGGGTAAATTGAGGCATTTCGGCGAAAATTGGAAAAGTTAAAGTTTGGAAAATAGAGAAGTTTGACCCATAGTTGAATTTTACTATATTAGGGTCGGAATGTGATTCTGAGAGTTAGAACAGATCCGTTATGTCATTTTTGACTTGTCTGCAAATTTTGGCATCATTCCGGATTGATTTGATAGGTTCCAGCATGAGTTTAGAAATTTGAAGATTTGAAAGTTCAGAAGTTCGATTTATGGTTTGATTCGTTGTTTTGACGTTGTTTAATGTGATTCGTAACCTCAAGTGAGTCTATTTTAGGTTATATGACTTGTTTATGTATTTAGACGGGATTCCAGGGGCCTCGGCTGTATTTCGGGTGGGCCACGGGTCATTTTCCCCAATTTTGGAACTGCTATTTTCTTCTTCTTGTATCCTCCTTCCCAATCGCGAACAACCTTTCGCATTTGTGATGCCTTGTTACTGACCACCCAAAATCCTTCTTCGCGTTCGCATTCAACACTTCGCATTCGCGAAGCCCTACATTTTCCTTTTTCGCATTCGCGTAGGTTCCTACCTTTCTTCTCCGCATTCGCGAGCTCATCATCGCGTTCACGGTGAGCAACCTGGGCAGCCTTAAATTTTCTTCTTCATGAACGCGGTCCTCTCTTCACGTTCGTGATGCACAAATGTCTGGGCAGACAGAATATATTCCAAAATCGAGGGTTTCACCATTTTTATCATATTTTGACTTGTAGACCTCGGTTTTGAGCGATTCTTGGTGGGTTCTTCATATAATTCGAATGGGTAAGTGTTCTTCACTGAGACTTAAATATATTACATGAATTAGTATTTATTTTTATCATTTAAATTGCATTTTTAGTTAGGGAAAAATGTTAGTTTTTGAAGAAAATTTTCAAAACAAAATTTCATGATTTGAAGGACGAAATGGTATCAAAATTTGGTAATTTTTGTATGGTTGAACTCATATTGGAATGGGTATTCAGATTTTTGCAAAATTTGTCTGGTTCCGAGGTGCGGGGGGTCGACTTTTGGATCAATTTTTAGATTTTGTTAAAGGTTGAAACTTTAGGATTAGGAATAGTTTCTTATGTGTTTTATTTGTGCTTTGAAGTTAATTTGGTTAGATTTGAGCAGTCCGGAGAACTTTTCACCCGAGAAGTGCATTTTAGAGTATAGTGTGTCGTCTTTAAGGTAAGTATCTTGCCTAACCTTGTGTGGGGACTCCCCCCAAGGATTTGAATCTTCTATGATTGATTGTAGTTCGTGTACGCAAGGTGACGAGTGCATCTCGGACTTATTAGTAAAAAAGTGATCTTTTAGAGTTATTAGACCCTTATATTCACTGTGTATGAATGTGTTCTTGACATGACTGAGTTTCCTATTTACTAGTTTCACATCTACATGCTTGATTGGAAATAATTGCTTTATGATTCACTCTTATTGCTTAACTGACTCCTATTTGATTTAATTGAAGAATTTCGCCTCTCCTATTGTCACGCTATCTTTTCGTATTTGTTTGCCTTATTTGAGAACCATTAGCATCCTTCCTGAAAATTTGTTTAGTCTTAAGTGAAGCTAAAGACCATCTTTCGCTAACTGAATTGCCGCATATCCTTGGAATTGTCCAACCTTAAAAAAGGAGTTAGATAACCTATATCCTTGTTGACTTGCCGTTATTTGGTATTACTTGAATCGCGTTGATTTCCTTGTTATTGAGTTGTATATTGTGGGATCGTCGCTATATGATAGCTCTCCCGTGTTAAACTGCCTTTATGCCAGCATTATTTCCTGTGGTTATTCCTTGTGGGCTGGTTCTACCGTTTCCTTGTGATTTACAGTCCTTAAGTTGATTACTTGTCTTACCTTGTATTATTGTCATTTTTGCTGTTGTTATATGTATCGTGGTGATGTACGAGCTTTCTGTTGTGCTATGACTGTTATTTCTATTGGTTACATTGTGTATTTACTTTGGGACTACGGGACTGCATCCGGGAGATTCCCCTACACATATATTGATTTTAGTTGTAGTGTGGGATACCAAGAGATCCCCAACACATATATTGAGGATACCAAGAGATCCCTAGCATATATATTGAGGATAACAAGATATATTCGGGGGATACCAAGGGATCCCCAGCACATATATTAAGGATACCAAGAGATCCTCGGAATACCAAGATATCCCTAGTAATATATTGAGGATACCAAGAGATCCTCCAAGAGATCCCTAGTGCACATATTTACGTTTGGGACTACAGTACGATATCCTAGGAGATTACCTGTTAAAATCATTGTGTTCTGAGCTGATGTTTTCATTGATTCTATCCCTGTATAAACATTATAGGTGTTGTCTGTTCCATTCCTTATACTTACTAGTTGGTGCGAACTATGTTAGGACACTTGCACAAGCATACACGTTGTTAATCACCCTTACCGGGTAGGAGGCTCTTTGAGACTTCTGAGTATAGATGCACCCCTTGTTTATTTTCCTTCCATGTGAGAATAACTCTTTAGGAACGTGAGTTGTCAGTGTGATAAGGGCACAAGATGCCATGTGTTAGGGTTCAGGTATTGAGACTCGTAGATCTTGAGATGAGGTGTCATAGGGTGTCTTATATTTGGAGGATTTGCTTTTTTGAAAAGATTATATTTGAAAGCATTATTTTGAAAGAAACTCTTTTGAAAGGGACACTTATTTGAAGGAATTATATTTCAAATCAATTTTTATCACTTGAAAAGAGTTTAATTATTTGATTGATGCTTGCTGGTTAAGACTCAAGGTGAAGGGTGCCGTAGTTGCTTAGTTATGACTTGCTCTTACTGTATTTATGATTTCGAGTTTGGGTTGTAATTTTTGTTCACTTTTCTGAGCTTTGTTATGGTTTTCCACTATTACTTGTTGTTTCCTTTCCTCAATGTAGTTTCCATATTGTTAGAAATATTGCTTAGTCTTTATATAGATATCATGTTTGGTTCTTTTTTATACTTATACTTGTTCTGCTTATTAGACCAGTAGGTGTCTTGACTGTTCTTCGTCACTACTCCACCGAGGTTAGTCTTGATACTTACTTGGAGCTGCTGTGGTGTGCTCATACTGCACTTCTGCATATTTTTTTGTGTGCAGATCCAGGTATTGTTCGCTAGTAGCTGTGCGGATTCTTGATGAGGAGAGTCAAGGTACTCTTGCTGCGTTCGCAGGCTTCGGAGTCACCTTCCTATTTTTATTTTCACACTGTTATACCTATTTCCATACGGTTGTGTTTAGAAGTTGTAGCGAAAACTCTATAGAGCTTATGACTTGTACTACCGGGCTTTGGGAAGATGTTCATTGTATAAAGAATTTATTTTAGATTTTTTTTAGATGTTATTATATATTGTTGTTATTCCGCAATTGTTAGGCTTACCTAGTTCTTAAGACTAGGTGCCATTACGATACCCAAACGGAGGGAAAGTTGGGTCGTGACATCGGGTCATTATATTCTCCCTATTAAATATATATCCATCCTCGAATGTGCCAAGAGTCGTTCCAAAACTATCAAATCACGATGTAACCTTACCATGCACACACCCAGGGGTGATCCCACATCACCCCAATCCATATAAGTCTGTCAACTCGACATAACCGAAGATTCTTCCTTCAACCTTAGTCCATAAACCTTGAAACCCAATTTCCAACATCTGGAATTCATTATTAGACCCAATTCCCATATCCAAACACTACATAAGTCTGAACAAGTTGTACCAAGCCATAACTATACCCAGGATGTAATCACATTATATATCACATAACACAGATACTCATAGCAATAACTTCTGACCATAATAGCTTCCCAAAAACAAACCCGGTACCGGTAACAAACCTGATATCAACTAAAACCTTGTTCCAAACCTTTGTACCCTATCAATAGTGAATGAAGCATGCAGAAAACTCATAACCACTCATCCGATCAACAAGTCATGGAGTTCTCTCTCGTCCGACAAGAAATATAGCCAAATTCTAAGCCAACTTCTGATATTATTCTTTCAAACATATCATAATCAAATCTAATAGCACCCCTTCTAGGTCCAATAGTATCATCTCATGAAACACAACTATTCTACTGACACGTCTCACCAATACAACATAAAGCCACAAAATCGTGCAATTCGTGCATCAAGAAACAACAATTCAAATGTACTCAAATATGGAAGATAACTAAAATGAGAGAACCGTTATACAAGTTCAATAGATACCATCACAAGCACAATGCTATGAACCCATCACACAAGGGAGAACCAAAACACACGAAATTAACACAAAGGATCATATCCCAACATAACTCCTCCTGCAATGCATGACCCAATCTAAACACCGATCCACATGAAATAACCCGAGTTATAATGCTCAAAATCAATAACCACGCGCAATTCGACATCAAGTACATGAAGGCATGAATAACACAATATACCACAACAAGGAAAGAGCATAACCAAGGTACAATCAACTATTTAACACCCCAAGAGCCATCTCGCTGGAATTCCGCTAAAAGGGCCAAACAAAACCACATCATGTGTACATATAACCAACAAATCATAACTCATTATAGCATAGAAGAGTAACACATAGAACATATTAAAACACGAACAAGCTCAACTCTAACTGAATGACACACGCCTCAACACTAATAGTACTGAGTCAACAAATCCAACCCAGTATTAGATACACATCCTCATCGGGCCTACCAATGAGGCCCCAAATCAACTCTAGTCATTCATAGATAAATACCCTGTAAAAGCCGCAATAACCTAACCATAACACATACTAATAGTTGTCTAACTTTGACCATACCTACTCAGGTTGCAACCAAGGAAACAATCTGCCTCTGAGAACTCATAGCCTCCAAATCCTTAGAACTCATGAATCACCATATTTGATCCCAAATCCACCACACGAACGACTAAAACATCTCTCATACTCAATACATGAGAAATACTTTTATAATTCTTCCACGATACATAAAAATTTGAATATCAATAGTCGATCAACCAGGCGAGTAATGCAATACCAATGAATCATCTGTAAGTTAAAACACAGTGCGCTTTCTAAAATTCGCATCCTTCTCAAGTAATACCAAGCAGTACTAGCATTCATCTAAACATTTGAGACCGTCCATGCTGTCTAAAATTCATGACCTTCCCTTTAAAACTAAACCGCAACCTTGTACATGTATACCGGAATCCCGCACGTCGCACCACATCTATCAGACCATCATATGAAAACACGAGAACCCCATTATCAACACTGAGTCACAACAGAATACATAATCAATTGTCTATAAACCTTCCACTTGATCCCATTTAGGATAAAATCACAACGCACAACAAACTCCCCATGCTTGTTGAAAATATCCATCTCAAGTCGTGGTAGAAATCATCTAGAACTCTTGGAAATCCATTTGCACATAACCAAACCATCATGCTTGAATTCCTCTAACTTAACCAAATAATGCAGGTCGCTAGAACTGAAGAATATTGTCATAAAACACTGTTAAAGCCTCATCATGAGAACCAAAAGAATGACCATTCTCATTACCATGCCGATCTAAACCACTACTAAGCTGATCTATTTCTTCAAGTTCATTCGAAATTGCCTTCAAGTTAACACTTCTCTTTGATAGAACACCATAATCCTCAACCAAAGCTTGCCACAAGAGATCCGAGTATAAAACCATGTCATGCTGAAGCCCATAAACTACTGCATCCCCTCATAAGCACCCAAAAATACCACATCTGAGTTACCCACTCTAAAGAAACCTTATGTGAATCTAAATATGTTCCCTTAATCTCTCAGATACTGAAATATAGAATATATATAATGATATAAAAATACCACGAGTACTGACACCATCTAATGCAAATCTCAGATCTTAGACATATACAAATCCAAAAATTCTCAAATACCACCTATGAATCTTGAACTCTGTAGAACCTTCTCGAGAGTCATCCACCCTATTCAAATTTCAAATGCACCGCCCATGAGCCGAACGACATATGCTCCATTAGCACACCAATACCCAAAGAAGTAATTCATACCTCTAAGCAACCAAGTGAATCCTTTTCTTAGTACATTACATCCATCATGAACAACAAACCTAAACCATTTCAAGACTTTCATATATCCATAAGGTGTAGTAAATCATGCATCCAGGAACCTCAAACATGCCTTAGATCAAAACTGATACAACACATAATTGTGCACTCTGATCATTGATAGCATACTCCCCCACTTGTTTTGAAGCCATATGACATAATATTCAATATCCTACATTAACCTTATCCCATAATTGCCATAATCTTTTACTGTAATTCAACAAAAATCATTTACGAACCCACATAGCACTAATCATAAAACACCACGAATCATATGTTAAACTCACATTCATCCCCATGACAGTCACAGAAACATTCTCAAGAGATCCAAACTTAAATTGCAACACATACAACCAACCGGTAAGAAAAACTCTCCATAAAAACATTACAGGGATTATACAACTTCAAAAATTTCCACGGGAGATAACCTACATGCTTAGCCTCAAATTGGAACCTCCTTACCACCTACCATAGTCACAATCACTATGTATTCACTAAATCTCTCTAAGTCTAAGCTCGTCAACAAAGCATAAGAATTACTTCACCCACACATGAACAACATGAAAGATCCCTCAACACGCTCATAACTCAAGATTCTACAACACATCAAGACAGATATCAAGCACCAAATACTCATTTCCACATCCCAAACAAACTCTTCTTGTCATATTCAAACCATCAGAACGCATACCTCAGTCATATGATACTCATCATATTGTTATCCAAGCATTCACTGAAACATCAATCCCACACGTCGAGAGACTACTGGACATATGAGTCCAAAAGCACATACTCACTTAAGTGAAACCATCAGGCCCAACTGCAACTCAAACTTGGCCTTAAGTCCTCTAGACTGGCCCATCACCAAAATACAGAAAATACGTCTCGTACCGCACCCATGGAATCATAAGTCGTCGATGAACAGTTGATACCGAGCGCTCACATAACATACATGTGAGTGTAAGGAATTCAAAGAGGTACGCTTCAAGCTGAATCAATGTCGTACAATAAGGACAAAAAAGATAGAAAGTTTGTCCTAGAAGCTCTGTAGCCTCTGAAGATAGCTATGGACGTCATCATACCAATCCGCAAGACTGTACTAGACATTTTCTCATGACTCGTAGAACCTATGAACCTAGAGCTCTGATACAAACTTGTCACAATCCAAAATCCTGTTAGTCATGATGGAGTCTAACCTGCTAGGTAAGCAAAGTGATAGACAACACAACTCAAATAGGATAACAAGAGTCAATAAATAAAATAATTGATCTTTCTATACAAAATATCAAGGATTGGTAGTACAAGTAATAACTTCTAAGACTTAGAATTTACAAAGCTGGTACGAAATAAATACATCATATGTTCGAAATATACATAAACAGATTAACAAATCTAAAACTATCAGGAATAAGAGTCAGCTATAACCGGAACGTAGGAACCTCTTCAATGACGGCTCCTACCATATACAATAACATCAGCTCCAAAATTTGCATGCAAGGTACATAAGTGTAGTATGAGTACAACCGACCCCACGTACTCAACAAGTAACAAACTTAACCATAGGTTGAAAGCAGTGACGAGCTCGAAAGAAGGTCAGTGTCCAACACCAATAGCCAATATCAATTCAGAATAATATAAAGGAGGTAATAAAAGTAACAACTCAAAATATACCATTCGTAGCTCGTTCACGGTTACAGAAAAGTAGACATGCTTTCCAAGTACAACAGTCAAGTCAAGACATTACAACTAAAAATCAACTATGTATGAGTTTATCAAAAGAACTGTATTCCCAATTCACAACACCATATAAGTATTTTCGTTTACCAATTAGCATGAGAAAAATACATCTCTAATCCTACATGTCAAGTCATTAACTATTACATACAGTATAGCACGAGGAATATACATCTTAGTGCCTACATATCAAATGAATGATGTCACGATATTATCCCAGGTATTTTCATCCTCAACATACTCACACTGTATGTTTCACATGCCTACTTCATCACACACAAAATCACTCAGCACTATACGGGTGCCTGGCTCATAAGCCCCTCACCAAAGCACGTATATATATATATATATATATATATATATATATATATATATATATATATATATATATATATCATTGTGCTTGCGCTCACTATTTGTATGTCAGACTCCGGATGAACAGATCCTTCCCAAGCGCTAATCAAAAGCCTATAAGGCTTGCTACGACGTGCAGCCCGATCTACAATAAATAATTATAACAATAAAGCAGTATGGACCTGATCCACAGTAGCACTCTCAATACGGCTCTAAAGCCCACTGAGACTGAGATATGATATGCACATGAAGAACCATGACCGAGTCTATAATTAAAGTTTAATCAGATAACTTAAAATAATAGAAATAACCTCATTAAGTCTCAATCGAATAAGCACATAACATAAACATGATTCCTAACATTAATCACAACTCAAATAATCAACAAGTAGGGGAATACACATATATAATAGGAAATGATAGCAGAACAAGTCTGGTACTGGTCTTAAAGTCAACTTGAATCATAACTACCACGGTGTACGCCCACAAGCCCGTCACTTAGCATATGTATCACCTCAACACATCACAAATAACATGGTTCCTAGGGATAATTACCCTTAATTTCAAGTTAGAAATGTTATTTACCTTGCACAAGCCAAAACAAATACCAAGCAAGCCAAACAATACTCTAGAAATGTCATCACATGCAAATCAACCTCCGAACGGCTCGAAACTAGCCAAAAGAAACTCAAAAACATCAAATAACGCCGAAGGGAACGAAACTCACGGATAAAGGTTGAATCTTCAATACAAAGACCAAAGTCAACAAAAAATTCAAGCTCGGGCATGCGCATCAAAATCTGAAAAAACCCATAAATTTCGATAACCCACTCAATTACTAGTCCAACCATACTAATTTCACTCAAATTCGACTCCGAATCGATGTTCAAATATCAAATATTCACTTTAAAAATATTTAGATAACCCTCCCCCCCCCAATTTCTCTTCTGAAATCATCAATCAAATTCTAAAGTCAAAGATGGAATCATGGAATATAATAAAACCTGAGTAAAAAATACTTACCCCAATCCATATAGTGAAAATCCTCTCTTAAAATTGCCAAAATTGAGGTCCAAATCTCAAATTGTGATAAAAAGAACCAAAACCTCGATATATAGTGAGTCTTCGCAGGTAAGTCACACCTGCAAAAATATTCCCACTTATATGGAATTGCATGTGCGGCCCCAACCTTGATTTCTGCGAAAATGACCCAACTTAGCATCTATATCATCTGCGATCGCGCTTTTGCGACAACACCTCCTCTTTTGCGCAAATAACAAATCTAGACCTCTTGCACATGTGGAATATATTCTACTTCTACAACATTGCAAGTGCAAGGCAGTGCTCCACATCAGCGCTCGTCGCGCTTATGCGCCTAAGATACCACGTCTACGCCTTCGCAGATGCGATGAAATCACTACATTTGCGGAGTCCTGCCCCCAGCTCCAATTTGTGCTTCTGCACCATAAATGTCTCTTTTGTGGCTCTGCACTTGCGCCCAAGGCTCCACAGGTGCTGTCACACTAGGTCCCAGCCAAACCAGTATGGCCAAAATGATCCAAAACGATATGAACCACGTCTGAAACTCAATCGAGCCCTTGGGACCCCGTCTGAACGTACCAACGAGTCCCAAAACATAACATAAACCTACTCAAGGCCTCAAATTACACATAACAACATTGAACCGATGAATCGTACCTCAAATCAAACTTGAAGAACTTTTGAGCTTTCAACTTCCAAAACTCGTGCCGAACCTCATCAAATCAACTTAGAATGAATTCAAATTTTGCACATAAGTCCCAAATGACATAAATAAGCTATTTCAATCCCCGAGACCACAATATAAACCTGATATCATCAAGTTCAACTCCCAATCAAATTTATGAAAATTCCCAACCTTCAATTTCCAACTTTCGCCAAATAGTGCCAAAACCTTCTAGAAACATTCAAATGCAAATTCGGTCATACACCCAAGTACAAAATCACTATCCGGGCCTAACAGAACCATCAAAACTCCAAGATGAGTTCAAATACATAAAAGGTAAAACTTGATCAACTCGTCCAACTTAAAGCTTCCTAGTTGAGAATCATTATTCCAAATCAACCTCGCATCACCTGAAAACCAAAACTGATGATTCACGCAAGCTAATACATTGCATGAAGTTACTCAAGACTTCAAACTGCTGAACGGAATGTAAATTCTCAAAATGAACGGTTGGTTCATTACACATTGTTGCTTTCTTCTTCTCTGTATTCATGTCCCATGTATCCAAAAGCTGGTTACTGCTTTTTCTACTTAATTGAAAAAAACTGTTGTGCTTAGGATTTCTTCTTATTCATAGTTGCAAAATTAGTGATAGATTTGTTGTTGTTTTGTCAATTTGATAATTATAATTTGTTCTTTATGATATTTGAAAGTATTAATTCAAATTTGAGCTCATTTGGAGTAGATTTGTGCGTTTAATCGTCTGTTAGATTGTTGAAATTTGTAGAACAAGTTTTTATTTTTAAGATCCAATTTCTAAGTTTCATTAAAGAGATAGAACTACTTAAGATCTTAATTTTCATATAATGATCTGGCCGATCATTTTGAGAGTTATATCCCCGATACCCTATTAATTGCTTCCCATGTATCTATTTTCTTCTATTGTGACTTTCTGGGAGGTTTTATTTTGGTTCTTGGAGTGTTTTGGGACACTTAGTCCCTAAAGGATGCTTAAGTCTTAGAATTTGGACCATAGTCGAAACTGTATGAAGACAAATCCAGAATAGAGTTTTGTCGATTCCGTTAGATCTATTGGGTGATTTTAGGCTTAGGTTTGTGTCCGGAATATATTTTGGAGGTCTGTAGCTTATTTAGACTTGATATGGCAAAAGTCAAATTTTTGGAGATTTGACCGTTATTGGACTTTTTGATATCGGGGTCGGAATTTTATTCCGAAAGTTGGAGTAGGTCCATAATGTTGATTAATACTTATGTGCAATTATTGGGGTTATTCGGATATGAATTGATAGTTTCGGCATCGGTAGAAGAAATTTGAAGTTTCAAGTTCTTTAAGTTTGAATTGGAGGGTGATTCGGGATTTTACCATTATTTGATATGATTTGAGAGCTCGATTAAGTTCGTATGGTATTTTAGGATTAGTTGGTATATTTGGTTTAGGTCCTAGAGGCCTCGGGTGAGTTTCAGATGCTTACGGGTCATTTTTAGACTTTGGGGGTTGGCAAATTTTCTAGTGTTTTGTTGCAAACATTTCCTTCATCGTATTTGCGAGGGATATCTCACGATCGCGTAGAGTACCTGAGAGACAAGCTAAGGTTGTTCTTCGCCTTTGCGAATATGAGGATGTGATCGTGTATAGTTATCAGAATGTGCATAGCGAATGCATGGGCAAGGACACATTCGCGTAGAGGAAGTGAGGCAACAATGAAGTTTAAGTATTTCTCTTCGCATTCGCGTGAGGACAATCACGATCGCATAGGTGTGAGCAACCAGTGCATCACGTTGGTTTGTGGTGCTCCGCATTCCCGTATTAGTTAAATTGGGGAAAGTGAAGTTGTTCTTCGCGACCGCGAGGCCATTTACGTGATAGCGATTAAGGAATCACTGGGCAGTATTAAACATTTCAAAAACGAGGGTTTGACCATTTTTATCAAAACTTGAGTTTGGGAGCATGGATTTGGACGAAATTTTGAGGAATTTTCAGAGACATCGATTGATTAATGATTCTACACTTGATTTTAGTTAAATCTCACTAATCTATTATTTAATTTCAGATTTGGGGTGAAAATTGGGAAAAATGGGATGAAGTTCTTCAAATAAGATTTTCAATTTTGATTGGGATTTTAACATCGGATTTGGATAAATTTAGTACGAATGAACTTGTGATTGAATGGGTGTTCATAATTTTGTGACTTTTACTCGATTCCGAGATGTGGGCCCTGGAAGTTTTTTTTCTGCAATTTTTTCAATTTCTTGCTTTAGCTTTGATTTCATTATCTAGATTAGTTCCTTATAGTTATATGTATGTTATGTAATTGATGTTGGCTAGATTTGGACCATTTAGAATCGGATATTCATGGGAAGAGCATTGTTATAGATTGATTTGAGCTTGGTTCAAGGTAAGTGGCTTGCCTAACCTTGTGTGGGGGAACTCCTCTTAGGATTTGGTACCGTTTGATATATGAACGCCATGTACGTGAGGTGACGAATGCGTACACGGGCTATTTGTTGAAAAACTCCATTTTCATTAAGTAAAATATATGTTTTTCCTTTAACTGAGCTACACTAACATATGTAATTATCCTATTTAGTATAGAACAACATGTCTACGTATCTTAATTGCTTATCTGAACTCTGTGCAGCTTGCTTAGTAATTTTTTGCTTGTTCATTGACGTGTACTTAGTCTAAATGGTGGGATACCGTGTTGTAGTAGTAATTCTATTATTTGTGCTGTATATTTACTTTGGGACTATAGAACGATATTCGGGGGATCATCCTGTACTGCATATTTACTTTGGGATTACGGAATGATATTTCAAGAGATCCCCCAACACTGTATATTTATTTTGGGATAGCGGAATGGTATTTCGGGAGATTCCCCTGTACATTTACGTTTGGGACTACAGGATTATCTCTGTGTTCTGAGTTGTTGCCTTTCTATGATTTCATTCTTGTTAACTTACAGTAATTATTTTACGACGATATTTCATTCTATCTTATTTTATTATATATACACCAGTAGGGCCTTGACCTGGCGTCACTACTAGGTACTATTGTAATGCACTCATGCCCTTCCCTGCACATATTTTTGTATGCAGATCTAGGTAGCGCTTATCATCTGCATTATCAGTGAGGCAAGCTAGCTGTAGAGACTTCAGGGTATATCTATCGCGTCAGCAGACCTCGGAATCCCTATCTACTCTTTCCCATGTCCATCACTTCTTGTATCCTTTTTTTGTTAAACTCTGGAGTATGAAAATATTGTTTTCTTCATAGTTTGTGACTTACGATATTCCGGGTTTTGGGAGAGTCTATGTACATTTTGAGAGTGATTATTGTATAAGTCGAGTGGCATCAAAACTTCTTATTAAAATTTACCTGTTAGTTTTAAGCTTTCATGTTTTCATTTCATTTTCCACAAATGTTAGTCTTACCAAGTCATAGAGACTAGGTGTCATCACGACGGTTCACGGAGGGAGAACTTAGGTCGTGACATTTTTGAAGTTGCATAGGAAAGATATCTGATTTTTGAAGTTGTATTGAAGAGATAAAACTACTCAGTGGGCATTTTGACATAAGAATTTGTAAAATTCCAAAAAAAGGTTAAAAAAAATTTCAAGTAAAAATGGTATTCGAAAATTTAGAGTTGTGTTTAGACATGAATTTAATTTTGGGTCGCTTTTGAAGTTTTGTGAGTGAAAATTTTAAAAAACAGGTTTTTTGAGTTTTTTAAATTTTTAAAAATTTCCAAAATGCATCTTCAAGTGTAAATTGGAAATTTTGTGAACAAACGCTAATTTCAAAAAAAGTGAACTTTTCTTTTGAAAAAAGGGAAAAATTTCTTATGTCCAAACATGCTCTTAAGATATGATTTTTCTGAAGTTGTACTGGAGAGATAGAAGAACTTCAGATCTGATTTTGAAGTTGCATTGAAGAGATAAAACTAGATAAAATTCGATTTCCTGAAGTTACATTGAAGAGATAGATCTCGATGGTTAAATTTTGCAACCACAATGCAAGTATAAATATCAATAGCGATACCAAGAGTGGGTATCTGTGACACATTGCCCGAAAAAGTTGCATGCCTTACATCTGATCCATGAATTGTCAACTTCTCTTGAGGTGTAGAAACTTGTTTTTATTAGAAATAAATTTTTTCGGAGAAATAAAATCCATTAATATGCTAAACATCTACGCCTACTTTTATTATGCGCGAACAAAAGTAGCCTATGCACTAGCACAATAAGGAAGAAGGGAAGCTCCATCCAACCAGTCTGCTATTTTGACTCCATCTATCACTATTTTGAAACTTATCCAATAAGATGCAGACGACTTATGCTCTACTAAACTAGTCTCTACTAATGTTTGTAATAGCTTAGCTATGCTACGTAATCTATGTATTCCTACTACTACTATTATTGCACTGATGGTTACTACCACTAGCAGTATCACTATGCATGTAATGCAAGATAAAATAACTAGTACAAAGCACATGTTTCTTATCTAAAAAATTGATATGAAAACTTTTAATGAAGAAAGTAAACGTGTTCATCATTCTAGATATATTCTTTATTCACAAATAATATTGAGAGACCAAAATTAAATTAAAAATTTGAAGAACAAATTTTGTCTCTTAGTATATTAGTTTTATGATATGTACGCTGTGCGTGTACATTATCAATCGATAAAAAAATATTAAAATATTTGTATTTGATATATAAAATAAAAGTATATGATCCTGAAAATAAAAAATATTGACCACGTACCAAACTCAATAAAAGGAAAAACTGCCCCATAAAAATTTCTAATCGTTCGTTAAAACATTCAATTGCTAATTGTTCTAGTTTTGAGTGAAAATCATTTACACCTCCAACTTTGCTTTAAAAATCAAACTCCCCTCTCAACTTTAAACTATCATTCTTCCCCATTTATTCTATATAATGTCCATTTTCCCCTTATTATTTTCAATTCCCCCCTCTATCCTTTTTTAATATATATGCTATTTTTATGATTTTACCTATAATTTAAATTATGTTATATTTTATTATAAATTATAACTTATATATATTAACTACAAATAGAATATTCCTTTTTATAAATTTCTCACAAAATTTATTATACTTTACAATTTTTATTTTTTTATAATGCGTACTAAATATATATTGGAGTTATATTTTCTTAGTGGTAAATAGATAATCTTTTAGGAGTTTGTTATAAAATCTGCTTTTACTTTTAATAAATGTAAGATATTGTATTACCTAGATTGAGTATATATTTATAAGGTTATTCTTTATTGATGTAACGATCCGGCCGTCGTTTCATGAGTTATCACTCAATTTTCCCCTTTTCTGCTTCTTTATGCTTTGTTCATCTGTATTATATGGTATCGGGTTGGTTGGCTCGAATTCAGAATGATTTTGGAAAGATTTGAGACACTTAGTCTCTTTTGGGTAAGCTTAAGTTGGAAAAGTCAACCGGATGTTATGAAGCAGATGAAAAGAATTGACATGAACAAGTCCGACTTCAAAGGTCATAAGAATGGTAAAATGGAAGATTTAGTCAGTTTGATAGATCGGCCGTTAAGTCAAAAATGCATGTCATGATCATTAATGTTAGTTATTGAAGAAAAAAACTCCTCCTTTTGTCCTTCCCGACAGGGGGACATTTCTTGTTAATATTGTTTCTTAGCATCATTTTGTCCCTCACTCTCAGTCCGTCCTTGTCAAAACAAGCAAGAAAAAATTTTAAAATCTGCTTCCAGCTTTTCAATTACACAAAGTAAATTTTGTCAGCACACTCAGTTGTTACTTTCAATATGCCTTGAGGATTCATGCAAAGGCTCCCCCAAAAGACTCTTGTCATCCAACTTAGCGCAAACAAAGATAACTTGTGATTCTCTCTTACAGACAGATTGCTCACAAATAGTAACTCATTAAAGATATCAGAAAAGGTCACCTAAGCAAATATTCCCAATTGGCATAAGGCTAATTGAGCCGCAAATACAAATGGTACAGGGAGTGAAAAATTCAGAGTTGGTGTAGAATAAAAGTCTCTTGAAACCGACTCAAGCTGATCGAGAAAAAGCCAAGCTCTTCAAGACTCAAGGCCGCAAACTGACCACCACTTTCAAAACTGACAAAATATTCTTTATTTGAACAGGACCAAAGCAATGCAAGGATAGTGCTTTCAAAAAAAAGAGAAAAAAAAAAGAAAAAAAGGGGAAAAAAGAAAAAGAAAAAGAAGAGAAGAGCCAAAAAATGGAAGTTCCTCAAATCTTTGCCTTTATTTGTATTGCTAATATGCATAAAATGTTGTCATTACACTCACATTTTTCCTCCTAGGATTAAAAGCATTAGTCTGATGGATTTTTCTTAGTTTAATGAATTTTCTCCTAAGATAGAAAACCTAGTCTGATGAATTTTCTCCTAGGATAGAAATTTTAGTCTGATGAATCTTTCTCCTAAGATAATAAAAAAAAAGGGACCTGGTCTGATGAATTTTCTCCTAGGATAGAAATCTTAGTCTGATGAATCTTTCTCCTAAGACAGAAAACTGTCATGACCCTAAACCCGGACCCGGTCGTGGTGACACCTCTCGTGAAGACAAGGCTAGCCAATTATACCCAATTCACCTTTCAAACAGTTAAGCTGCAATAAACAGACTAAGCATGATTAAGTAAACCATAGTCTAAGAAAAAGATAGTATAATATGCGGAATACAATGCATACACATCCCGATACTGGGGTATCACTAGTCACGAGTATCTAAAAACACGGAATACTCCAAAGCAACTATAGAGTTCAGTACAAAACTAAAGACATGAAGAAATAAGATAGGGAGGAGCTCCGGGCTGCGAACGCCAAAAGCTACCTAAAGACTCCTCGGATCCTCCTAAAGTTGGAAATGATCAGCACTCAGGAGCGGGACCAGCTACGCCTGAATATACACACAGGGTGTAGGGAGTAAAGTGAGTACTCCAACTCAGTGAGTAACAAATGTAAATAACGACTGAAATCAAGAAAACACAAAATGCACAATGCATTCTATAATGAAGCAGTAAAACCATCTAAAAACAGTAAACTAGTGAAAAGATAAGTAAAATCCTTTTTCAACAAGTAAGCAGGTAATTGACAAGCAATTAAGGAAAAATAAACACATAAAAGTTCGCCCCTCGGGCACAGTATCAACAAATCCGCCCCCCGAGAAAAATCTCAGAACAATACCATCCCCTCGAGATCAATCTCACATCACAATGGGTACCCGTGCTCACTGGGGGTGTGCAGACTCCTAGAAGGGCCACTTACGACCCAAGCGCAATATCAAGCCATCTTGTGGCATCATCACTAGGTTCTCAGCCTCATATCAATCAAGCCACCTCGTGGCGTACATATCTCAGGCCCTCGGCCTCAAATCAATGTCATTGTTTCCTCACAATATAGGCCCCCGGCCTTACGCGGTCAAAATCCTCACAAGCCACTCGGGCAATAGCAAAACAATATTTCTTAGCCCAAACATCATTTAAGTATTAAAACTGAGTAAACATGGCTGACTATGAAAACAGTGGATAACATGACTGAGTTCAAGTATAAAGTTAAAACAATGAGAAAACATCAATAAAAAATCCCCGAAGGGTTCAAATAGTTGGCACGAAGCCCAAATATGACATTCAGCCCAAATAATGATGATAGCAAATATATTTCAGTCAAATACGCGGTAAAATTATCAATTGGGACGGACCAAGTTACAATCCCCAATAGTGCACGACCCCGCGCTCGTCATTAAGCGTGTGCCTTACCTTAATATAGTACTACGATGTGCAATCCAGGGTTTCAAACCCTCAAACCATCATTTACAATCATTACTCACCTTGAACCACTCAAATCTCTAACTCGCGATGTATTTGCCCCTCGAATCGGCCTCTACTCGCGTCGAATCTATCCAAAATCAGAACGAGGACGTCAAAATAGGCTTAGGGAATGAAGCCCAAGCAAAAGCAATTAATAAATGACACAAATCCCGAAATTACCAAAATCCAACCCCTGGGCCCACGTCTCGGAATTTAATAATTTTTACATCAATAGATTTCTCATCTCCCCACGATTTCATACACATCAAAAGTTCAGAAATCCTACCTCAAATGATCTATCAAATCCTCAATCAAAGTTCTAAATTTCCAAGCCCTAGTTCATCATTTTTTGTGTTAATTTCCATGATTTACTAGTGGAATTAACATTAGAATTTAGTTTTAAGACCAAGAATCTTACCTCCAAATGATTCGCCTTGAATCCCTCTTCAATCCCCTTCAAAAAGCTCCAAAAACGACCAACAATGGAAGAAACAAACCCCACATTTGCAGACAAGACGACCTTTTAAACCTTCTGCCCAGGCCTTAATTCCTTTTTTGCGAACGCGAGGCGTTAGCCCAAAAATGAATTTGACCAAAATCCTCTTACGTGAACGCGACAAGACCCTCGTGAATGTGATGTTTCCTCAAACTTACCCTTCGTGAATGCACTCCCTCTCTTGCGAACACGATGAACAAACTCAACCTCAGACCCAGCTGGCCAAAAGACTCTACGCGAACGCGATGCCCTTCTCGCGAATGCGATGCACAAACATCCAGCCTTTCGCGAACACGGAGCCTTCCTCGCGAACGCGAAAGCTTAAATTCCACCTTCTACCACTGGCTCTTTGCGAACGCGAAGAGTAAATAGGTGCAGTAACTGAACCTGCAATTCTGCAACTCCAAACTTCATGAAATGGTCCGATTGACCACCCGAAACTCACCCAAGGCCCCCGGGACCTCAACCAAAGGCATTAACATATCCTAAAACTTTATTCAAACTTGTACCAATCTTCAAAACACTTCAAACAACATCAAATCAACCAAAACACATCGGATTCAAGCCTAAGTTTTTAAAATCTTTCGAATTTCGCTTTTGATCGAAAACCCAACCAAACCAAGTCTGAATGACCTGAAATTTTGCACACACATCCCAAATGACCCAAAGGAACTACTGCAACTCTCGGAATTTCATTCTGACCCCTATATCAAAATCTCTCCAACCAACCAGAAATCCCCAAAATATCAACTTCGCCAATTCAAGCCTAAATCTACTCCGAACCTCCAAAACCCATTCTAATCACACTCTTAAGTCCCAAATCACTTCTCGAAGCTAATTGAACCACCGGAACTTATATCCGAGCCCTCTAACACATATGTTAACATCTAGTTGACTTTTCCAATTTAAGCTTCCTTAAAAGAGACTAAGTGGTAACTCATGAGACGGGTAAATCATTCTGAATTCAATCCGACCAACCCGATGCCACATAACACGGATAAAAAGGCATAAAGAAGCAGAAATAGGGGAAACGGAGTGGTAACTCATGAGACGACTGGCCGGGTCGTCACATCCTCCCCAACTTAAATAAATGTTCATCCTCGAATGAATCAAGAAACATACCTAAAGCCTCATACATGTGAGAATATCTCCTCCGCATCTCTCGCTCGATCTCCTAGGTAGCCTCCTCCACGGGCCGACCTCTCCACTGCACCTTCATTGAAGCTATATCCTTTGACCTCAACTTCTGAACTTGAAGACCTAAAATAGTTATTGGCTCCACATCATAGGTCAAATCATCATCCAACTGAACTGTGCTAAAATATAGAACATGAGACGAATCCCTAATATACTTCCGGAGCATAGAAACATGGAATACCAAATGCATACTCGACAAGCTGGGTGGCAAAGCAAGCTCATAATCCACTTCCCCAATCCTCCGAAGTAACTCAAAAGGCCCAATGAAACGTGAACTCAACTTCCCTTTCTTCCCAAATCTCATAACACCCTTCATAGGCGAAAACTTCAAAAATACCTTCTCACCAACCATGTAGGACACATCTCGAACATTCCTGTCAGCATAACTCTTTTGTCTCGACTGCATTGTACGGAGCCTCTCCTGAATTACCTTCACCTTCTCCAAAGCATCCTGCACCAAATCTGTCCCCAATAGCCTAGCCTCATCGGGCTCGAACCAACCAACTGGATATCTACACCGCCTCCCATACAAAGCCTCATATGGGGCTATCTAAATACTCGACTAGTAGTTGTTGTTATAAGCAAACTCTGCAAGCGGTAGAAACTGATCCCATGACCCTCCGAAATCAATGACACAATCATGCAACATATCCTCCAATATCTGAATAGTGCAATCGGACTGCCCGTCCGTCTGAGGATGGAAAGCTGTTCTCAACTCAACCTGAGTACCCAACTCTCGCCGCACAGACCTCCAAAACTGCAAGGTAATCTGAGTGCCCCTATATGAAATGATCGAAATGGGGACACCATGCAAATGAACAATCTCCCAGATATAGATATCTGCCAACCGCTCTGAAGAATAGGTAGCACACACAGGGATGAAGTGCGCAGACTTGGTCAGTCGATCCACGATCACCCAAATAGCATCGAACTTTCTCAAAGTCTGTGGAAGTCCAACAAAAAAGTCCATAGTGATCCTCTCCCACTTCCACTTGGGAATATACATCTACTGAAGCAAGCCACCCGACCTCTGATGCTCATATTTCACCTGCTGACAATTGAGGCACCGAGCTACAAATCCCACAATGTCTTTCTTCATTCTTCTCCACTAATAGTGCTACCTCAAATCTTGATACATCTTCGCGACACCTGGATGAATGGAATACCACAAGCTATGGGCCTCCTCCAGAATCAAATCCCAAAGCCCATCCACATTGCACACAAATTTGGCCCTGCATCCTCAACACCCCATCATCACCAATGGTCACATCTCTTGCGTCATCATGCTAAAATCTATCCCTAAGGACAAGAAAATGTGGATCATCATACTAGCGCTCTCTAATGCAATCATATAAAGAAGACCGAGAAACCACACAAGCTAATACCCGACTGGGCTCCCAAATATCCAACCTCACAAACTGATTCCCCAAGACTTGAACATCAACTGCAAGAGGTCTCTCCCCAAATGGAATATATGCCAAACTCCCCATACTCACTGCCTTTTGGCTCAAAGCATCGGGCACCATATTGGCCTTTCCCGGATGGTACAATATAGTGATATCATAATCTTTACGCAACTCCAACCATCTCCGCTGCCTTAAATTAAGATCCTTTTGCTTGAAAAAATGCTGAAGACCGCGATGATCTGTGAACACCTCACAAGATATGCCATACAAGTAATGCCTCCAAATCTTCAACGCGTGAACTATGGTAGCCAACTCCAAATTATGAACGGGGTAGTTCTTCTCATGGGGCTTCAATTGACAAGAAGCATAAGCAATAACTCTACTCTCCTACATCAACACACAACCAATCCCAACTCTCAAAGCATCACTATACACGGTATATGAAACTAAAGCTGATAGCAAAACCAACACTAGAGTTGTGGTCAAGGCTATCTTGAGCTTCTGAAAGCTCTCCTCACACTCGTCCGACCATACAAATGAGTTACCCTTCTGAGTCAACTTGGTCAAGGGCGATGCGATAGATGAGAATCCTTGAACAAACTGGCGATAATAGCCTGCCAAGCCAAGAAAGCTACGGATCTCTATAGCTGAGGACAGTCTGGCCAACTCTGAACCGCCTCTATCTTCTTTGGATCAACCTGAATACCCTCACTGGACACCACATGTCCCAAGAATGCCACTGAACAGAGCCAAAACTCACACTTGGAGAACTTTGCATAAAGCTTCTCCTCCCTCAATCTCTGCAACACAACCCTCAGATGCTCCGCGTGCTCCTCCTGACTACGCCAATATACCAAAATATCATCAATGAAGACTATGACAAACGAGTCAAGATAAGGCTAGAACACGCTGTTCATCAAATGCATGAACGCTGCTGGGGCATTGGTCAACCCAAAAGACATAACCAGGAACTCATAATGACCATATCTAGCCCCGAAGACCGTCTTAAGAATATTCGAATCCCTGATCTTCAATTGGTGATAACCTGAACGGAGATCAATCTTGGAAAACACTCTGGTAGAATAAATCACCAATGTGAGGCAAAGGATACTTTTTAATTGTTACCTTGTTCAATTGCCTATAATCAATGCAAATTCTCATAGTTCCATCCTTCTTCTTCACAAACAGAACCGGCGTTCCCCACGGTGACACACTAGGCCAAATGAACCCCTTGTCAAGGAGTTCTTAAAGCTGCTCCTTCAACTCCCCTGGTGCCATATGGTACGGCGAGATAAAAATGGGCTGAGTGCCCGACACCAGGTCAATACCAAAATCAATATCCCTATCCGGTGGCATGCCCTACAGATCTGCAGGAAATATATCAGGAAAATCCCTTACAACTGGAACTGAATCAATACTGGGAGTCTCAGCTCTGATATCCCTTACAAAAGCTAGATACAAAAGAGAACCCTTCCCAACTATATGCTGGGCCTTCAAGAAAGAGATCACTCTACTAGGAACATAATCACTCACACCTCGCCAATCGATCCATGGCATACCCGGTATAGCCAATGCGATTGTCTTAGCTTAACAATCCAGAATAGCACGACATGGAGATAACCAATCCATGCCCAAAATTGACATCAAAATCCACTAGGCTTAATAATAATAGAGCCACTCGGGTATCCAGACCCCCAATAGTCACCATACACGACCAGTACATACGGTCTACAATAACAGTATCGCCCACCGGGATAGATACATAAACAAGTAAAGCAAGAAACTCTCAGGGCGTACCCAAATAATGAGCAAAGTATGATGACACATAAAAAAGGTGGAATCATGATCAAATGATACAGAGTCATCTTTGTGGCAGATTGAAACAATACCTGTAATAACAACATCTGAAGCAATAACATCGGGTCTGCTTGGAAGAGCATAGAAATAGGTCTGACCGCCCCCTAATCGACCTCCCCTTCTGGGGCGACCTTAGCTAGCTGACCTCCACCCCTATTTGGCTGGGCGGGTGTTGGTGAAGCAACTAGCGCTAAAGCCGATGACTGACCCCTCTGCTGGGATGAACTAGCAAAAGGACGAGGACACTGCCTCCACATGTTACCCATCTTGCCACACTTATAACAACTCCCAGATGTTGGAGAAGGGGACCGAAGGGAACCCATCACACCGGAGTGACTAGCAAATGCACTCGACATAGAAGAGCCCTGAACTGATGGAGCACGGGATGAACTTTGAGTTGGAAGGGCACTAAGTAATGACTAGCCCTGATGAGAACAATGAGAACCATGACCCGATAATGCCCCACGATACCTTGGACGAGCTGGCTGAGTAGGTCTAAATAGACGGCCTCTACCGTGCTAAAACTGACCCCTCGAATGAGCACCACTATAACTACCAGATCCTTGAGGCCTCTTAGCCTCCCTCTCCTCTCGCTCCTGGCGACGAACAGACTCAATCTCAAGGGAAATATTCACAACCTCCTTGAAAGTAGCACCAGTTACCCTCATCCTAGTCATGAGAATACGGAGCTGATAAGTGAGACCATCAACAAACCTCCTGATCCTCTCTCTATCTATCGGAACCAACCAGATGGTATGACGAGTCAACTCAAAAAACCTCAACTCATACTGCGACACATTCATCTTCCCCTGACGCAACTACTCAAACTTCCTACACAGCTCCTCTCTACGAGACTACGGCACATACTCCTCCAAAAAGAGAACGGAGAACTGCTGCTAGTTAAGGGGTGCTGCACCAATAGGCCTACGCCTCTCAAAATCCTCCCACCAAGTGAAAGCAACTCCTGAAAACTGATAAGTCATGAAAGCAACCCCACTGGTCTCTAGAATACCTGCTGTACGAAGCATCCTTTAACACTTGTCCAAAAAGCCCTGGGCATCCTCGTCCTCTGCACCACTAAAGGTCGGAGGCTGAAGTCTACCAAACCTCTCCAACCTATGTTGCTCGTCCTTTGACATGGCAGGAACTACATAGTCCTGAGCAACTGCAACCGACTGGGCTGGATGTGCCCCCGACGTCTAAAGTCCCTGCACGACCTGCTCAGGTGTACGAGCGGCGTGAATCTGACTGCCTCCCCCAGCTTGAGAAGTAGCTGCGGCTGTAGTGGCTGAAACCACCTGAGCTAGGCCAGTGCAAACTAATAAGATCTGAGCCAAGGCCTTCTAAAGACCCGAAATCATAATGGGCATAGCTGGTTCCTGAGTTGATGCTGCTGGAGCATCCATAACTAGGACCTGGTCCTGAACTGGGGCAACTGGTGGATCTACAGGTTCTACCCTTGCTGCTCTGCCTCTACCACGACCACGACCACGACCACGACCGCGTCCTCGGCCACTAGTGGCCCTAACTGGTAGTACTGGTGGTCGTCTATCCTAACCGGTAGTGCATGTCCTCACCATCTGCAAGAGAATAGAATAACAGAAGTTTAGTACTCGGATCAACAAATACACACGGAAAGAATTTCAAGAATATGAAGTTTTTCCTAAAGGTTCTGCAACCACTCGAGGATAAATATAGACTTTTTCGTACTGATTTGCGAGACTCTACTAAGCCTGCTCATGACTCATGAGACCTATGTAACCTAGGCTCTGATATCAACTTGTCACGAACCTAAACCCGGACCCGATCGTGATGGCACCTCTCGTGAAGACAAGGCCAGCCAATTATACCCAATTCACCTTTTGAACAGTTAAGTAGTAATAAACAGGCTAATCATGATTAAGTAAACCAAAGTCTAAGCAAAAAATAGTACAATATGCGGAATACAGCCCATACACAGTCCGATACCGGGGTGTCACTAGTCACGAGCATCTAATAACGTAGAATACTCCAAATCAACTATAAACTAATGAAAAGATAAGTAAATTCCTTTTTCAACAAGTAAGCAGGTAATTGACAAGAAATTAAGGAAAAATAAACACATAGAAGTTCGCCTCTCGAGCACAGTATCAACAAATCCACCATTCGGGCAACATCTCAAAACAATACCAGCCTCTCGAGCTCAATCTCACATCACAATGGGTACCCGCACTCATTGGGGGTGTGCAAACTCCTGGAGGGGACCCTTACGGCCCAAGCGCAATATCAAGCCTACTCGTGGCGTCATCACTAGGCTCTCGACGTCATATCAATCAAGCCACCTCGTGGCGTACATATCTTAGGACCTTGGCCTCAAATCAATATTAGTGTTTCCTCACAATATAGGCCATCGACCTTACTCAGTCAAAATCCTCACAAGCCACTTGGATAAAAGTAAAATAGTGTTTCTCAGCCCAAACATCATTTAAGTATTAAAACTAAGTAAACATGGCTGAGTATGAAAATAGTGGAAAATAACATGACTGAGCTTAAGTATAAAGTCGAAATAGTGGGAAATACCAATAAAAAATCCTGAAGGGTTCAAATAGTTGGCCTTCGGCCCAAATATGGCATTCAGCCCAAAAATGATGATAGCAAATAGATTTCAGTCAAATACGCGGTAAAATCATCAATCAGGACGGATCAAGTCATAATCCCGAATAGTGCACGACCACACACTCGTTATCAAGCGTGTGCCTCACCTCAATATAGCACTATGATGTGCATTTCGGGGTTTCAAACCCTCAGGCCATCATTTACAACTATTACTCACCTCGAACCGATCAAATCTCTGACTCGCGATGGCTTTGCCCCTCGAATCGGCCTCCACTCACATCAAATCTATCTAAAATCAAAACGAGTATGTCAAAATAGGCTAAGGGAATTAACCCCAAGCAAAAAAATCAATAAATGACACAAATCCCAAAATTACCAAAACCCGACCCTCGGGCCCACTGATCGCAGCAAACTCAACCTTACACAACGGTAGGAAGAGCGGGCGCTAAGACTTTTACCCGAATAGTGGTATCGAGGTCGATTTTCCACATGGAGCTTGGAATGGAGTTGTGTATTTGTATAGACTAAGAATGTGTTTGTGCTTCCAATTGTACTTATAACATTTTTGGATTTTCTTGTTATCACTACTATTATCAACTAAGAATAAGACTAAATTATTCTAAGAGAAATATTTGCTAAGATGTTATTAATATAGAGAAAGGCACCAGGGTCATGGCATCACCTAGGTGGTTAACTAACGGGTAGAAACTACTAACAATAGATTGACATATTTGGGATCAATGTTATAACCATTGCACAATTGTACCCACTCTCACACCTCTCGGTAGAGAGAGCAATTTTGCCCAATTGACTCTCTCGAGATCAGTTGGGTAGGCCAATTAGACCAAGCAACTAGGGTTCAAGTAGGGTGATTACTCTCTCGAGGTTTAACCCATTAATTGGGACTACCATTTCTCATGGGTCCATCCCAATTCCTTGTTGGGTCAATTTTGGGGTCATCGACTCTCTTTCTCAAGAAGGGTCAAGACCCACTAAGCTAGAATCAATGTTTGCAACCACCAATCCTTAATTAAATCATAAAATTAACCCAAATAACAAACACCCAATATCAATCTATCTTTAATAAGCAACACCCATCAATTACCCACACTTAGGTTGAGCCACAACCCTAGCTAATGGGTTTAGCTAGACATAATTAGAGAAGAAACTGAAGAAATAGAAGATGAAACAACCATATTAATTAATTGCTAATGTTAGACTAAAATAATCTATGATGAAATAAGCTCAAAATGCCTAAAATACGCTAATACAAATGTCTCACGAGCGCAGCATCTATCAGGTGTACAAAACTTGACCTAAAAATGGTAAAATATTCTATTTATACTGGTTGGAAAAACTGGACAAAAATACCCCTGCGGGGTCAGCGCGGACCGCGCATAAATGTAGCGCGGCCGCGTAGGCTCTTGATCTTGCAATTTCTCTTCTTTGAAGTTGGGGGCACGGACCGCGCAAGAAGGTAGCGCGGCCGCACTGGCTGATGGGTGCAGATCGCGCATAAATGGAGCACGACTGCATGGAAGAATTTAGGCAAATTGACATCTCTCTGTATCTCACCCACGCGGACCGTACTGATTTGAAGCGCGGTAGTGTAGGGTCTTGCCTTGAATTTCAAGTCTCTGAATCTTCACAAATGCGGACCGCGCAGGATCCCCTTGAATTATGTACTCTCTGAATCTCCTAGCGCGGTCGCGCAGCAAAACAGTGCGGTCCGCGCTAGGTCCTCTTGTCCCCACTTCACTTAGTCTTTGACACTTGGCAGGTTTCACTCTGTTTTGAGCCGATTTTTGACATTTGTCAACTTGTCGCTCAAACCTGCAATCAAGTGCAACTTGTAAGCATTTTTGGACTATTTTATGGCAATTAATACACAAAGCATAGGCAAGTATGGGCATAAAATGTGTTAAAACCACAGTTATCACCCACATCTCAGAATTCAATAATTTTTATATCAATAGATTCCTCATCTCCCCACGAGTTCATACATATCAAAAGTTTAGAAATCCGACATCAAATGGTCCATCAAATCCTCAATCAAATGTCTAAATTTCCAAACCACCCTAGTTTTTCATTTTTTGGCCTAATTTCCATGATTTACTAGGTGGAATTCATATTAGAATCGAGTTTTAAGACCAAGAATCTTACCTCCAAGTGATTCCTCTTGAATTCCTCTTCAATCCCCTTCAAAAAGCTCCGAAAATGACCAACAGTGAAAGAAATAAACCCCACATTCGCGGACAAGACGACCTTTAAAACCTTCTGCCCAGGCCTTAATTCCTTCTTCGCGAAAGCGGTCAACGTCTCGCGTTCGCGAAGCACAAAAATGACTTTGACCAAAATCCTCTTACGCGAATGTGACAAGACCCTCGCGAATGTGATGGTTCCTCAAACTTACCCTTAGCGAACACACTCCCTCTCTCGCGAACGTGATGAGCAAACTCGACCTCAGACCCAGCTGGCCAAAAGACTCTACGTGAACGCGATGCCCTTCTCGCGATTGCGATGCACGAACATCCACCCCTTCGCGAACGCAAAGCCTTCCTCGCAAACGCGAAGGCTTAAATTACACCTTCTACTACTGACTCTTCACGAACGCGAGGGTCCACTTGCGAACACGAAGAGTAAATAGGTGCAACAGCTAAACCTGCAATTCTGCAACTCCAAACTTCATGAAATGGTTCGATTGACCACCTGAAAGTCTGAAACTCACCCGAGGCCCCCGGAACCTCAACCAAAGACATCAACATATCCTAAAACCTTATTCAAACTGGTACCAATCTTCAAAACACTTCAAACAACATCAAATCAACCAAAACACATCGGATTCAAGCCTAAGTTTCTAAAATCTTCCGAATTCCGCTTTTGACAAAAAAAAACCACAACCAAACCACGTCCGAATGACCTGAAATTTTGCACGCACATCCCAAATGACCCAACGGAACTACTGCAACTCTCGGAATTCCATTCTGACCCCTATATCAAAATCTTGCCTACCAACCGGAAATCACCAAAATATTAACTTCGCCAATTCAAGCCTAAATCTACTCCGAACCTCCAAAACCCATTCCGATCACACTCCTAAGTCCCAAATCACCTCCCGAAGCTAAACAAACCACCAAAACTCTCATTCAATCCCTCTAACACATAAGTCAACATACAGTTGACTTTTTCAATTTAAGCTTCCTCAAAAGAGACTAAGTGTCTCAAACCTCGCCAAAATTATTTCGGATTCGATCTGACCAACCCGATACCGCATAACACAAATAAACAAGGCATAAAGAAACAGAAATAGGGGAAATAAGGCGGTAACTCATGAGATGACTCGATGGGTCGTCACAAAAACCTAGTCTGATGAACTCTCTCCTAGGATAGAAATCTTAGTCTGATGAATTTTTCTCCTAAGATAGAAGACCTAGTCTGATGAACTTACTCCTAGGATAGAAATCTTAGTATGATGAACTCTTTCTCCTAAGATACCAAAAAAAAAAGACCTAGTTTGAGAAATTTTCTCCTAAGATCAAAATCTTTGTGTGATGAATCTTTCTCCAAAGATAGAAGACCTAGTCTGATGAACTTTCTCCTAGGATAGAAATCTTAGTCTGATGAACCTTTGCTCCTAAGATACCAAAAATAAAAAGAGACCTAGTCTGATGAATTTTCCCCTAGGATTGAAATCTTAGTGTGAAGAATTTTTCTCCTAAGATAGAAATCTTAGTCTGATGAATCTTTCTCCTAAGATAACAAAACAAAAACCTAGTTTGATGAATCTTTCTCCTAGGATAAACGTCTTAGTCTGATGAATTTTTCTCCTAAGATAGGAAACCTAGTCTGATGAATTTTCTCCTAGGATAGCAATCTTAGTCTGATGAATCTTTCTCCTAAGATAACAAAAAAAACTTAGTCAGATGAATCTCTCTCCTAAGATTAAAGCCTAGTCTGATAAATTTTCTCCTAGGGTAGTAATTTAAATAAAGAAGGGGGAAGTCTAAATTTGAAAAAAGGGTCAATTTTTAGTTTTCTTAAATTATCAATGTTTAGTTTTCTTGAAATCAGGGGGCCTGTCTGGAGAATAGAGTCAGTCTTTACTTTAGTCAAGCCTAGTTTATAGTTTTCCGCAAGCACAATCACTTTTAGGAGACACACATCCTAGTCGAGTCATTAATTTTACACTCATCATTGCATCCTTCATCAACAGCATAGGTGATCGATTTATAGTTCTGCTAACAACTCACAAATCTTCCTAGTGCAAACTGGGGCAGAAAAATTTCTTTTGTTTTGTCTGTTTTGTTGTAGTAGCAGGCGCCCATCTGGAGAATAAGGGAATTCATTTCAAGTTCCAGTCAGAGACAACAGGATCCCTCCTGAATAATATGGGCAACCTCCAGTCGTGTTGTCAATTCAAGTTAGAAGTAGTAGAAGCTCGCCTCAAGAATGCGAGTCGACAAGGGTTCGAGATAACCAAAATAAGGAGTCTCAATCTAGAATAAAAGAAAAAAATAAAAAGAAAAAAGAAGTGAATCCAAAATGCAGAAGTAGAAAAAAGAAGTGAACTGGTCATGAGCGCTACATGTCCGATCTTGATCCAAAAGGTGAAGAAGAATGAACTAGCACCTGCAGCTAGCAAGCGCCGAGGTTAAAATCTAAAGTCCGTATGAAAAACCATTCATGATTCAAGATCAAGCTTCAGAAGACTCATAGATAGGAATCTTGTAACTCGTAGCTGATAGGCTTAGTTAGTCTTTTCAATTTTGATTTTTGATGTAATAATAGGACCACGGACCGGAACCTCACTCGACTTTCCACCTCGATACACTCCATCATCTCATTCACTTTTGAACTACACGTGACCTGATTCCTTTATAGCCAAGGATATGTAGCAGCTCAGATACCAGGGCTCGATCACATTATCCTTTCTCTTAGTTTTTGGTCTTTCTAAATAAGGGTCGGGTCAAAAAACCTGTCTCGTCGTTCTTTGTTTTAAAACTCTTTGCGTTTCCAGTCAAAGAGGGGCAGCTGTAGACATGTAACTTTTTACCCTCCCCAAGATTTTACACATTTTAGCATAAATATTTAGTTTAGGTTTAGTATCGCTATTCTAAATAGTCTTGACTCTTTTATTTTATTTTTATAACAAAAAATAAAAATTATAAAAAAAATAATATTTTCCATCTTTAGGTTAAAGCCAATTAGTATATTTATATTTATAGTATTATAATATTTAAAAATACAAAAGAAAAATTATTTCCACTCGTAGTATTTAGTTTTATATTAGTTTATTTTAATTTGGAGTGATTTTTATATTTTTATAGAAATATTATATTATTTGGTCTTTTTAGCCTAAGTTCAAACTCAAAAGACACCATCCAACCCAATTACCCGTAGCCCATTCTTTCCAACCCATTAGCCCACTCAAGTGCAAGATTTAATCATAGTCATTTATTTAATTCTAATGCAATGGTTATCATCCCTTTACAACTCCATATAAAGTACCCAATTATAAAAACTCTACCCTAAGTGTTCAATTCCTAGATCTAGCTAACACGCAAAGATGACAGCTTTTGGATTGTACCCCCACGAGAATTCTCCAAGAAAAAAAAGATGATTTCTTTGTTTGATTGACAGCTATGGAGTTGTGTTTTCCCCTTCACCCGAAAACCCTTCATCACCGACAAATCAATAATTCAAAACTCTAAAATCATCCCTGAGTCCTCTCGTTCCAATCCTCAATTCGATAATCTGATCATCAAATTGTTTAATCAAGATGGTGTTAGCACAATTAGGGGAAGCATATCATGTGCTCTCCAGCAAATGAGCAATGCCACAATCATTCGTCAGAAAGTTCTCAACGAATGCCTCAATGAAATTACACGTGCTCTTCTTCAAGCTGATGTTCAGTTTGGGAAATCAGATCCTCCATTGGCTTGGATTCCACGCTTGATAATGAGTCCATTTCTAGTTAGAGTGTCGAGGTTGATTCCGATTTGTAATTTTGGTATTTCGGTCCAAGGATTGTTACTTTGTTTAGCCTGATTGATTTGCAATTTTTAGCTTTGTCCATCAATAAAAGGTCAATTTCTCAATTTTCATTCTCATTTCATTTTGTTATGATAGCTTGGTGCACATGTTGGTTGATTTGTGATTCTACGTTGTTTGAGTAGCATGTCTTAGTTTTTATTTTGATTGTTATGTATTTAGTCTTGGTTCTTAATAAATGCTTTTAGTTGGGTACATGGAAAATTGGAATTGTTTCTTTCTTGGCAAGGAATAAAGATAGGTCATGAGTGGTTCTAAGTCAGAAGAATGCATAACTCTCGGCCTCACAATAATCCCAAATTAGTTTTAGGAAAATCATGAACACTTGTAGTGTGCTTTTGGCGCGTCACAATAAAATTATCATGGCTACGCGTACGGTTCTTATGACGTAGTTGTGATACATAATTTTCGAATCCGTGGGTACATTTATGTGACTCGGTCACAACTTCTAATAATATTAATAAATTAAAATATGTTGTAGATCGTGGATACGGTTCCCTTGACATGATTCACCATGTGTATCAAACAAATAAGTGTACGACAATCGTAACTTGTTCTAGAATAATTTCATAAATAATTAAATTCATTTTAAAAAGCTAAAAATGCACAATAGGTATAAAATATGTAATCAATCAGATAATTAGGCCAATTAATAAAAGTTGAGTGACTGTGCTAAAACTACAGAACTCGGAAATGCCGAACACCTTCTCCCGGGTTAACAGAATTTCTTACCCGAATTTCTATGTTCGCAGACCATAAATAGGGTCAGTCTTCCTCGATTCGAGATTTTAAACCGGTGACTTGGAACACCATAAATTATCCTAAATGGTGACTCTAAAATAAATAAAATAATCTCGTTTCGATTATTATCACTTTAGTTGGAAAAACTCTCCCTATACCCCTTTCGGGTGTGTAAAAAGTAGGTATGACAACGGGAAGTTAGAGTTGGAAATTTGCAGTGGAAGCTGCTGAAGTTCTGTCATAACCGCACCTGCGGCTTGGGGACTGCAGGTGCGAGATCGCATAAGCGCCCAGAGGGTCGCAGATGCGAAAATGGTCATGGGGCGGTAATGTGATCGCAGGTGCGGTCTGGGGAGCTTAAGTGATTTGCGCAGATGCGCACTTGAGACCGCAGGTGCAATACTTTGTACCGTAGAAGTGGTTTAGCTGGGGCAAAACAAATATATTTGGTCCTTCATGATTTTGAGTGGTTCTTCACCATATTTCATTCGGGAAAAAGATTTGGAGAGCAAATTGAAGAGGGGATTCAAGAGGGTTTCGTGGAGGTAAGTTTTTTGGACCCTAAACTTGTTTTTATGATGAATTTCAACATTAGTAAGCTTGAAATCTATGGAAAATCAGTAGCGAATTGGGGGTTTAGGGCTTGGGAATTGGAGACATAAATTTAGGGATTTGAGGGGTCAATTGTGGTCGAATTTTTATATTTGGTATGTATGAACTCGTGAGAGTGTAAGGATTCTAGTTTTGTGAAATTTATCGGAATCTGAGACATGGGACCGGGATCGGGTTTGGTCAATTTCGGGATTTTGATGTAAATGGGTTATTTTCAAGTGTGCTTTGTTCCCTTAGTATATTTTGATGGTATGAATTTGTTTTGACTAGACTTGGAGCATTCGAAGGCCGATTCAAGAGGCAAGGGCATTGCGAGCTAGAGTTTGGAAAGGAGAGAGGTAAGTAATGATTGTAAATGTTGTCCTGAGGGTACGAAAACCAAATCTCACATCGTTGTGCTACGTAGAGGCGAGCACACGCTAGATGACGAGCGTGGGATCATGTGTCGTTGGAAATTGTGACCTAGTCCGTCTCGTATGACTGTTAAGTCGCGTATTTGATTAAAACTCGTTCGATATTATTGTATTTTAGAATGTATTATCATGTTTTGGGTTGAATGCCATATATAAGCCTCGTGCCAACTGTCTTGGACCCTTATGGTATTTTTACTACTATTTCTCACTATTTTGACTTTATGTTTGAACTCAGTCATGTTGTAATCTACTGCTTTTATAACTCATCCATATTTACTCTATTTTGATATTTAAAATGATATTTTGGGTTGAGTACCATGTTTTACTGTTGTTGAGTGGCTCGAGAGATTTCTGACTAACTGAGGCAGAGGACTTGTATTGTGAGGATATTATGGGATCGGGCTACGCGTCACAACAGTGTTGTACCAATTAATGATTATGACGAGGGCCTGATTTGTTATGCCACGAGTTGGCTTATTATAAGGCCGAAGGCCTGTTGATTATGCCACGAGACGGCTTGTTACAGTGCTTGGGCTACAGGAGCCCCTTCAGGAGTCTGTACACCCTACTGAGCGCGGGTACCCAGTATGAGATGCGATTTTACCCGAGGGGCTACTGTTGTTTCATGCTATTGCCCGAGAGGCTGGTACGCGTGATTGTGAGGTAGCTCTAGGGGCTGGTTCTGTCGGTATTTTACCTTAGGGCTATTTACATTTCTACTCTTTTCGCATTGATTCCATCACTCGCTTGAACCATTGAAAATTGTTTTTAAAAGGATTTGCTAAACTGAGATGTTTTAACGAGTGTTATTGCTTTAATACATCATTTTAGACTTATACTGTTATGATGTAGTATTATGCTGTGGTTTACGTATTTTCTTACTGCTCAATTATTTTTACTTTTAATACTTACTGAGTTGGCATACTCACATTACTCCATGCACCCTGTGTGCAGATCCAGGAGTCTCGGGTCACGCTAGCGAGTGCTGATTTGTCATCCAACAAGCTTTCGGAGTTAACTACGTAGCTGCTGGCGTCGGCAACTCAGTGTTTCACCTTCCTATCTTTATTCTGCTTTGTATTGGCTTTTTCAAACTTTGTCGTCTTTTCATATTCTAGATGAGTTGTAGATGCTCATGACTGGTGACACCCCGATGTCGGGCTGTGTTTGTTTCCGCAGTATTCTATTCTACCTTACTTTGGAATTTTTAGCTTATTAATGACTTTAAATAACTTATTATATTGTTTTGGTTGGTTTGGAATTTGCGTCGACCAACCTAGTTTCACGATAGGCGCCATCACGACCATTTTAGGGCCGTGACAATTGCTTAAATAAATTTTTAAAATTTGATTGCTATTAACAAATATTGGTAAGAGCAAATTATTTATTTTAAGTTTTATTCTTCTCAACCTTTTCAATATTCGATGTTATTAAATTATCTGCTTGATTATTATTTTTTATTTTTCCATTTTAAAATTTAAATTTAGTTATTATACATGTATGTTCATAGCATAAATAAAGAGTAAATATAATTCATATATAAATAGTAGAAAAGAGAAAATTTTATGATACTAAAAAGGTAAAAAAAAATTAAAAATTAAAATAAATAAATGTTGATAATATAAATGTTAAAATAAGTATTTTGAAAAGTTAACCGAGAAATAAGAGGGAGAATGGTAATTGTTCAAAGTAGGGACGGGTGGGGGAGGGGTAATTTTGATTTTTAAAGCAAAGTAGGGGTATAAGTGGTTTTCGCCCTCTAGTTTTAAAATTTAATCACTCCAGATTCAAAAATTATCATTCTTTCTTTTATCCAAGTTTCAATATTCACACATAAGATTTAAGATATTTTATGATTTAGTTTTAAAATTCTAACTCCACCAAAAAATAGAATAGGTTAATGAATGATATTAAATAATAGTTTCCTACTTATTATATTTTCTTCTTTTTTTTCCTTCCTTTTATACCTACAGTAATTTGGACTTCACTTAATAGGGATGTATTAAATGTTAAGCTTTCTATTCTTTTTTCCTTTTTAAACCAAGATAATCATGTTTATCATGGATATATTTATTGAAAAAGAAACTTCCCACTTGTTTTCTTCTTCTTTTTTCTTTTTTGCCATGCGATAACTTTGAGTTTTGTAAAAGTAAACTTTATTTGTACTAATAATTTTGTCCAACTTAGAAAATATTTACGAAGGATAAAAAAAAGCAAACGATATTTCACTAAGGGGTTTTGTGCTTTTAATATAGTAAAGCGCGTATACCTTATCTTGATGAGTAGTTTATTCTTTAAGAAAATAAATATTATATTAAAAACTATTTAAGATTAAAAAATAGATAAATATTTAAGTTCCAGAATTGATGAATGTCGATACTATATAGCTAACTCAATAAAGAGAAAAAATTTGCTTCATATAATTCATCGATTATTATTTTATATATTTAACTTAAACCTAATTCTGACTCTATAACTTTATCATCTCAACTTTACAAATTACAATGGCTGCTTTTCAGCATTTCATGATTCAATTTGAATTTATTTTTTCCTTGTAATACTATTTCAAGTTCGCTCTTCTTTTTTTTTGTCATTTTCAAGTTGATTCGAAGAGAAACAAATATGGTCACGTAACTAATAGAAGATTATTTTTTTATTTCCTTGCGAACAAAATATAAGTTATTCTATTTCTTTAATAATAAGAAATACTATATGAATTGTCTGACACATTAAAGAAAATAAATTACTATTGCAAAAATAGAATCCAACATCTAATTTTGAACTGTAAATTTTAGTGGATATCGAATCCCTAAATATTAAAAATAATTAAATGATAACTTTGTTTAATATAAAATTTAATTTTTACGAGTAATAATGTCAATCAAAATTTTGCGTTGGACATCGTGCTTTTATAATTGTATATCATAATTGTATTTCACGTGAATTTAAAGAGTATATTCTTTTAATATCTTATGAAAATGAAAAACTAAATTTAGTTAAATATTTTTTGTGACACACTTTTGTCACAATTAGGTTTAGCGTTACTATTACAATCTATTCGGATGTTGTGGAAACTTCTTTGGATATATATTAATAGTTAATTATATTTTTTCAAGGATTATTCCTTCTGTTTTAATTTGCTTGAACTTTTTCACAGTAGGAGGTCAAGTTAACTAATTTTTAGTGGGAAATCGGACATGGATTCTTTAATTTTTTTCCCAGTATTTACATATTTATAAACTACATAAAAGTACTATAGTTACAATAATTAACAATTCAAAATATTTAAAAATTATTTATAACGATATGATTAAAGAAAATCTTGTTTGACTCCCCAAGTAATTTCTTTTTGAAACAAATGTTATATGTAATTAAATAATCTAACTAATATTCCTTAAATTTGTGAAAATCACAAGAAAATGAATCAAAAACATACATTTCAAAAGGTTAAATGCACTTGGGCACATATCGGAAAGACCAAAATAATTTTTTTTTGGGTATTTGAGGACTAAAAGTGCAATATGTTAAGCAATTTCTTTTTGAGAAAAAAATAAGAAGATATTTAGAGCTTGTTTGGAAATCCACATAGAAATTGGATTTGGTGTAATTAGGTGTAATTACACAGTTTGGTATATTTGTCCGACCAAATAATTACTTGGTCGGCAAGGAATTGGATGTAATTGGAGAGGTGTAATTACACTATCCAATTCTTAAAGGAAGAGGTGAGAATTGGTTATAATTACACTGTGTAATACAATGTTACTTTTTAATTTCTTTACTTTTTATTTTTATTTTAATTTATTTTCTTTATAACTTTTATTTTCATTATTTCAAAATATTTTTATTTTATTTTTTATTTTTACTTTTTACTTTTTTTTGTACATTATTTATCTTTTATTTCTTTACCTTTACTTCTTGTGATTACATGTAATTTCTCCTATATTTTATTTCTTTCTTTTTTTCATTTAGCGTAACTGCGTTGTTATTCTAGTTTTTGAAACTACACCTCCTAATATTAGAAATAATGAGTCATTAATATACTTGGCATATAATGTGTGATGTCATTAAAGTAGAATTTTATTGTTAAACGAGGTTATAAACTTCTTATATCTCGTAATATTAAGTTGTATTAGAACTTATTTTTATTATATTGGAATTTGACATATGTTAAACTATTTTTTATTTTGCTGATGATTTGATCCTATGTTGTAGAGCAGACAAGATTTCAATGACTTTGTTATTGGAAAGGTTCACTCACTTCTCTGAGGTTTCAGGGCTCAAGGCTAACATGGAAAAGAGTGCATTATATATTGCTGGGGTGCCTAGAGAATTTAAAGAGCAGATAATAGAGGAAATGCAACTCACTTTAGGAGAACTACCATTCAAGTACCTATGAGTGCCACTGTTTTCTAAGAAGTTGTCTATTTAGCAATGGATGCCATTGATTACAAGAATCAATTCTTGGACAGATAAATTCCAATCTTATAGTGGGAGACTCCAGCTACTCGAAAGTGTAGTTTTTGAAATGCAAACATACTGGGCACAGGTATTTCTGCTACCTAAGAAGATCATCAAGATGATAGTCACACCATGTAGAACCTTCCTATGGCCTAGAAGTAATGAACCAGTTAGGAGGGCCTTGATAGCTTTAGAAACCATATGTATGCCAATGTCAGCAGGTGAGCTTAATATTCTGGATATCTATTGCTGGAATAAGTCTGCAATATGTAAGTTACTGTGGGCTATAACTACAAACAAGGATACTTTATGGATTAAATTGATTCATAACTTCTATACAAAGAACAGAAGTGCTGAGAACATGAGTGCTCCAAAGCAAGCCTGTTGGCTTATAAGGATGATATTTGATGTTAGGGATTGGTTCAGTCAAAACATCCCCACTGATGATCTAAATAGCTACTGCAAGAAGGGAAAATTTAGCATCAAGAAATTATACATTGCATCAAGACCTCAATATAAGAAGTGTCACGACCCAGATTTTTCACTCACGGGAGTCGTGATGGCGCCTACTCGAAGAAGCTAGGCAAGCCAAATTTAATTACTTTTTCATTAATAACGTAATTTCTTTTTACAATTATCGGAAATAATACAAAATCAATGAAATTACATAATAAGCGTAAGTCTCAATATTACAGAAAACTGAATAAAAAAGCAAAAATTCTCAACCAAAGCCTCTACCCAAGACTGGTGTCACAGTTTCACAGATGGTCTAAGAATACTACACATAAAGGTCTGAAAGAAATAAACTCCACACTGTCTTCAGAAATACAAGAAAGAAACAGGAATATAGATGAAAGGAGACGCCAGGGACTGCGAATGCCTGCAAGGCTACCTCGGGTCTCGCTGGACTGAAAGCCTGCTCCCACGCTACTTCTGCTGCTATCCGAAGCCTGGATCTGTGCAAAATAGCACAGAGTGTAGTATCAGCACAACCGACCCCATATGTTGATAAGTGCCTAGCCTAACCCCGGCGAAGTAGTGATGAGGCTAGGACCAGACCACCAAATGAACCTGTGCAGATATATATACAAGTACAACGGAGAAGTAACAAGAAAATAACAATTTAAGCTGGGAAAGGGAGCATGCTTCAGGGGCAACAATTAGAAATAAAATATCAGGATTAATGAAGAGTACATCTCAATTTAACTCATAGCAATAAATGAAGAGATAAGGCAACTTTCATATCTAACTCATCTTGTTGCAGGCGTGCAACCCAATCCCATTTCTCAATATCTCGTGGTAGGCGTACCACCCTCTCCCATTTGAAAATCACTCGTGATAGGCGTACCACTCGTTCCTATTTTTATTTTATCAACAGTTCCTCCAAAAGAAATTTACTCTAACAAACGCAACAATTAATACGAGTCCATAAGACAACAGGTATACGAAAATTATGATTCGCTAAGGAAAATAATTAATGACAAGTAGCAATTAATTATGGATTATAAGGGGCAATTAGGCAATTTAGTAATTAATATGTTGAATATCATGTAGCAATTAAGTCACATAATCATGAAGCAATTAAATCATAAATTCAAGACATAACGTTGAGCAAGGACACCTTGGTTCAATCATAACAAGTAATACGATAAAGGGAAATATCAACGTAAAGAATCACAGAAATAATGGAATAAGACAAGTAATATACTTGAACTAATAAAAACAAGAAATCATAGAAAACTGCAATAAGTGCACGACATCACCCTTCGTGCTTTTACTCTCATCCTCACCAAGCAATGACATCATAAAATGTATACGACATCTACTCTCTTTCCTAACATATAATCAATATAATTGGCATGGAATGGTACATCGTGCGGCACGACATCACCCTCCATGCTTTACTCTCTTTTCCTCAGAATAAGTAAATATTGCACGGCATCAACCTTCGTGCTTTTACTCTCTTTTCTCATATATAATCAATAGAATTGGCATGGAATGGTACATCATGCGGCACGGCATCACCATTCGTGCTTTACTCTCTTTTCCTCACAATAAGCAAACAGTGCATGGGATCACATCACCCATCGTGCTTTACACTCTTTCCTCACAAGAAACAAATAATGCATGGCATCACCCTTCGTGCCTTAATACTCTTCCTCACTCAATCAACAATCACAAATAAGGGCAAGGAAATAAATAAACAATAATGAAAATCCCGGAAAGGGAACACAAACGAACAATTAAAATCCGGCAAGGGTACAACATCAATAATCTCAACGTTCCGGCGAGGGAAAATATCAATAACGCTTTCTCTTTCTTTCACATTCATCTCATAGTTCACATTATCACTCGAGCCAATGCTCCAAAGATTTACTTATCTCATATACCTTCACAATTTGTATTTCAACTCAAGCAAACGCTCCACGAAGTTCAAAGATCACAATTTCCTTCACAAGATCTTCACAACTTATAAAAGTCATCAATAAACATGCAAGATATAACAAAATCCCAACTATTCGCAAAAAAAGGACTCACGGTCATGCGAGACCCCAATGTATAGATACTCGTCACCATACCTATACATCATACCGGACAATTAGCAAATAGCAAATAAGACTCAACTCATATTCCCTCAAGTTAGGTTAAACCAAACACTTACCTCTATACTTTGAATTCAACTCAAGTCTCAATTATGGCTTTCCCCTCGATTCCGCCACCAATTCGCTCGTATCTAATCACAAATTGTTTAATTACATTAATAAACACTAAATGAATCAATTTGAATGCATAAAAATGAATTTTCCAAAGTTTTTTTCAAAAACTCCAAAATTGCCTCGGGGCCCACGTGGTCAAAACCCGAGGTTCGACCCGAAACCCGGTTACCCATTCGCTCTCGAACTCAAATATGTAATTTGTTTTGAAATCGGACCTCAAATCGAGGTCCAAATCTCCAATTTTAGTAAAACCTAGGTTCTACCCAAAACCCACAATTTCACCCATGAAAATCATTGATTCTAAGTGGAAAACATGTTAAATGATGTTAATGATTGAAAGAATTAAGTAAAAATCGACTTACAAATGATTTGGAAGAAGTTTTGTTCTTGAAGAATCGCCTATAGAGTTTGGGTTTTGAAAGAATGGTGAAAATGATGAAAATTCGACTAAGTATAAAATTTGCTGGGCCTCAGATGTGGAAAACGCGAACAAGGGTTCGCATTTGCGAACCCTGCAGGTATGGGAATTGCGAAGGTATTGTTCGCATTTGCGAACTCTGCCAAGGATTAAGCACTTCGCAATTGCGAGCCCAAAGTCGCATTTGCGACCGGCTCAATTCCGTAATTGTGAACCCAGTGGTCGCAGTTGCGACCCCAGTGCACTATACCCTTTCCTCGCATTTGCGAGGCCTGCTTCGCAAATGCGAAAATTGCAGGACTGAGTGTATCAGCTTTTCTCTAAGTTCAAAATACACTCCGACACCTATCCAAAACTCACTCGAGCCCTCGGGGCTCCAAACCAAATATGGACACAACCTTAAAAATATCCTACGGACTTATCCGTGCGATCAAATTGCCAAAATAACATCATATACATCGAATCAAGCCTCAAAACTCATGATTTTTCAAAATTTTCATAAAACATCAATTTTCCATTTTAAGTCCGAAACACGTCAAACGACGTCCATTTTCAACCAAACTTTACAGAAAGTGCTTAAACCATATATAAGACTTGTACCGGGCGCCGGAACCAAAATACGGGCCCGATACCTCAGTCTTTTAATCAAATTTCATTTCTAATTTCCTTAATCATTTCTAGAAAAAAATTTCACACAAAAATCCATTTCTCGGGCTTGGGACCTCAGAATTCGATTCCGGGCATATGCCCAGGTCCCATATTTTCCTACCCTTAGGGACCGTCAAATTACGTGTCCGGATCCGTTTACCCAAAATATTGACCGAAGTCAAATTGATTCATTTTAATATCAAAATTTAGCATTTTTCTCACACAATTCATATTTAAGCTTTCCGGCTACGCACTCGAACTGTGCACGCAAATCGAGGTAATCTTAAATGAGGTTTTCAAGGCCTCAGAAGCACAGAATGAGGAAGGAAATAAGTGATGACCCTTTGGGTCGTCACATTCTCCACCTCTAAAATAACTGTTCGTCCACGAACGGACAAAAGAAAGAAGTACCTGAGTCGGGGAAATGATGAGGATAACGACTTCGCATATCAGACTCGGACTCCCAGGTCGATGCCTCAGGAGGCTGACCTCTCCACTGAACACAAACAGAAGGGAAACTCTTGGATCACAACTGACAAACATACCGGTCTAGAATAGCTACCGGCTCCTCCTCATAAGACAAATCCTTGTCCAACTAGACAGTGCTGAAATCTAACACGTGGGCTGGATCGCCGTGTTACCTCCGAAGCATGGATACATAAAAAACTGGATGCACGACTGATAGGCTAGGCGGAAATGCAAGTCTATAAGCCACCTCTCCCACTCGATCAAGAATCTCAAACGGACCAATGAACGTAGGGCTAAGTTTGCCCTTCTTCCCAAATCTCATCACGCCCTTCACAGGCGACACTCGGAGCAATACCCGCTCACCGACCATAAATGCCACATCTCGAACCTTGCGGTCTGTATAACTCTTTTGCCTAAACTGAGCTGAACGAAGCCTATCATGAATGATATTGACCTTGTCCAAGGCCTCCTGAACCAAATTTGTACCCAACAACCGAGCCTCTCCCGGCTCAAACCATCCTACCGGAGACCGACATCACCTACCATATAAAGCCTCATAAGGAGCCATCTAAATGCTCGACTGGTAGCTATTGTTGTGGCAAGCTCCGTTAAAGACAAGAACTGATCCCACGAACCTCCAAAGTCGATAACACAAGCTCGAAGCATATCCTCTAGAATCTGAATAGTCCGCTCGGACTGACTGTCCATCTGGGGATGAAATGCTATGCTCAAATCTACCCGTGTGCCCAACTCTCGCTGCATCGCTCTCCAGAAGCGCAAGGTAAACTGCGTACCCCGATCCGAAATGATAGACACGGGCACACCATGAAGGCGAACAATCTCTCGAATATAGATCTCAGTGAACCTCTTAACAGATTATGAGACTGCCACATGAATGAAATGTGCTGACTTGGTTAGCCTATCAACAATAACCCATATCGCATCGAACTTCTTCCGAGTGAACGGAAGTCCAGTAACGAAGTCCATAGTGATCCGCTCCCACTTCCACTCAGGAAGCTCAATCCTCTGAAATAAACCACCACGCATCTGATGCTTATACTTAACCTGCTGATTATTCAAACACCGAGCCACATATGCAATAATATCCTTCTTTATTCTACGCCACCAGTAATGCTGCCGCAAATCCTGATACATCTTTGCGGCGCCCAGATGAATAGAGTACCGAGAACTATGGGCCTCCTCTAAAATCAACTCTCGAAGCCCATCCACATCAGGCACACATACTCGACCATGAAATCTCAAAACTCCATTGTCATCTAAGGTAACATGCCTGGCACCTCCGCGCTGCACCGTATCTCTAAGGACACACAAATAAGGATCATCATACTGCCGACCGAGGATACACTCCAATAATGAAGAGCGAGCGACAGTGCAAGCTAACACACGACTGGGCCCAGAAACATCCAGCCTCACGAACTGATTGGCTTAGGCCTGAACATCCAAAGCAAGCAGCCTTTCACCTATCAGAATATAATCAAGATTGCCCATACTGCTGACTTCCTGCTCAATGCATCGGCCACCACATTGGCCTTCCCCGGATGATATAGAATGGTGACATCATAATCCTTCAACAACTCCAACCACCTCCTATACCTCAAATTCAACTCCTTTTTCTTGAACAAATACTGAAGACTCTTGTGATCAGTGAACACCTCACACGCCACGCCATAAAAATAATGCCTCCTAATCTTCAATGCGTGAACTATGGCTGCTAACTCCAAATCATGAACCAGATAGTTCTTCTCATGAACCTTCAACTGTCTCGAAGCATAGGCAATGACCTTGCCATCCTGCATCAACACTGCTCCAAGCTCAATACGGGAAGCATCACAATAAACTGTATAGGGCCCTGAACCTATGGGCAAAACCAACACCGGTGCCGTAGTCAGAGATGTCTTGGGCTTCTGAAAGCTTGTCTCACACTCATCTGACCATCTGAACTGGGCACCCTTCTGGGTCAATCTGTTCATCGGGGCTGCAATAGATGAAAATCCCTCCACGAACCGTCGATAGTAGCCTGCCAACCCTAAGAAACTCCGAATCTCTGTAGCTAATGTTGGTCTAGGCCAGTTCTTGACTGCCTCTATCTTCTTCGGGTTTACCTAAATACCCTCTGATGATACAACATGACCCAGAAATGCAACTGAACCCAACCAGAATTCACACTTTGAGAACTTAACATATAACTGACTATCCCTCGGAGTATGAAGAACCACTCTAAGGTGCTGCTCGTGCTCCTCCTGGTCGCGAGAGTATATCAATATATCATCAGTGAACACTATCATGAATGAATCCAAATAAGTCCTGAACACTCGGTTCATCAAGTCCATGAAAGCTGCTGGGCCATTCGTCAACCCGAATGACATAACCAAGAACTCGTAATGCCCGTACTGAGTGCGGAAAGCTGTCTTAGGGACATCGGATGCCCTAATCCTCAACTGATGGTAGCCAGATCGCAAGTTAACCTTTGAAAATACCTTGGCACCCTGAAATTGATTAAACCAATCATCATTCCTCAGCAATGGATACTTATTCTTATTTGTAACCTTGTTTAATTGCCGGTAATCAATACACATTCTCATTGACCCATTCTCCTTTTTAACAAACAACACTGGCGCACCCCAAGGCGAAACACTGGGCCTAATGAAGCCCTTCTCAAACAAATCTTGCAACTATTCCTTTAACTCTTTCAACTCAGGCGGGGCCATACGATATAGTGGAATAGAAATGGGCTGAGTGCCGGAGCCAAATCAATACAGAAATCAATATCCCTATCGGGTGGCATATCCGACAGGTCTGAAGGGAACACATCAGGAAACTCACGAACAATAGGCACATAATCAATAGAAGGGACCTCGGCACTAGAATCACGAACATATGTCAAATAGGCCAAACACTCATTCTCAACCATACGTCGAGCCTTCACATAAGAGATAACACTATGGGTAGAATGACCAGGAGTCCCTCTCTACTCTAAACGAGGCATACCCGGTAAAGCTAAGGTCACAGTCTTGGCATGACAGTCCCAGATAGCATGGTAAGGTGATAACCAGTCCATCCTTAATATAATATCATAGTTAACCATGTCCCAAAAGCAACAATTCTACTCGAGCCTCAAAACCTCCAATCACCACAATACAAGAACGATGGACTCGATCGACCGCAATGGAATAACCCACCGGTGTAGACACATAAACAGGAACACTCAATGAATCACTAGGCATGACCAGATACGACGCAAAATAAAACCGAAGCTTCTCTACCACAAACCAGAACGGTACCTGCACCTCCACCTCTAATACCTTTACCTCCACCTCTAGCATCACTACCTCTACTTCTAATACATTTACCTCCACAAAGCCTCCAAAGACGAAGCTGATCTATCACTGGTCTGTGCTGTTGCTCAGCTGAAGAAGCGGTACATGAACTCGCCATTCACGAAAGGACAAGAGTGGAGTTTTCAATTTAGCACTGAGAGAACAAAATCGCACGACAGGGAAGAATAGAAGTGAAACTTTTCCTAACTCCGTAGCCTCTGGGGATAAATACAGACGTCTCCGTACCGATCCCTCAGATTCTACTAAGCTTGTCTGTGAACTATGAGACCCATGTAACCTAAAGCTCTGATACCAACTTGTCACGACCCGGATTTTCCACCCTCGGGAGTCGTGATAGCTCCTACTCGAAGAAGCTAGGCAAGTAAAATTTAATTACTTTTTCATTAATAACGTAATTCCTTTTTATGATTATCGGTAATAATACAAAAGCAACGAAATTACATAATAAGAGGAGGTCTCAATATTACAGAAACTGAATAAAAATGTGGAAAATCTCAACCAAGCCTCTACCCAAGACTGGTGTCACAGTTTCACAGACGGTCTAAGAATACTACACATAAAGGTCTGAAAGAAATAAACTCGACACTGTCTCCAGAAATACATGAAAGAAATAGGAATATAGATAAAAGGAGAAGCCAGGGTCTGCGAACGCCTGCAAGGCTACCTCAGGTCTCACTGGACTGAAAGCCTGCTCACACACTACTGTTGCTGCTCTCCGAAGCCTGGATCTGTGCAAAATAGCACAGAGTGTAGTATTAGCACAGCCGACCCCATGTGTTGGTAAGTGCCTAGCCTAACCCCGGCGAAGTAGTGACGAGGCTAGGACCAGACCACCAAATAAACCTATGCAGATATTTATACAAGTACAACGGAGAAGTAACAAGAAAACAACAATTTAAGCCGGGGAAGGGAGCATGCTTTAGGGGCAACAATTAGAGATAAAATATCAGGATTAATAAAGAGTACATCTCAATTTAACTCCTACCAATAAATGAAGAGATAAGGCAACTTTCATATCCAACTCATCTTGTTGCAGGCGTGCAACCTGATCCCATTCCTCAATATCTCGTGGTAGGCGTACCACCCGCTTCCATTTCAATATCACTCATGGTAGGCATACCACCCGCTCCCATTTCCATTTTATCAACAATTCCTCCAAAAGAAATTTACTCTAACAAACGCAAAAATTAATACGAGTCCATAAGACAACAGGTACACGAAAATTATGATTCGCTAAGGAAAACAATTAATGACAAGTAGCAATTAATTATGGATTATAAGGGGCAATTAGGCAATTTAGTAATTAATATGTTGAATGTCACGTAGCAATTAAGTCACATAATCATGAAGCAATTAAGGCATAAATTCAAGACATAACGTTGCGCAAGGACACTTTGGTTCAATAATAATAAGTAACACGATAAAGGGAAATGTCAACGTAAAGAATCACAGAAATAATGGAATAAGACAAGTACTGTACTTGAACTAATAACAAAAAAAATCATAGCAAACTGCAATAAGTGCACGGCATCACCCTTCGTGTTTTTACTCTCATCCTAACCAAGCAATGTCATCATAAAATGTGCACGGCATCACCCTTCGTGCTTTTACTCTCTTTCCTCACATATAATCAATATAATTGGCACGGAATGGTACATCGTGCGTCACAATATCACCCTTCGTGCTTTACTCTCTTTTCCTCACAATAAGCAAACAGTGCACGACATCACCCTTCGTGCTTTTACTCTCTTTTCTCACATATAATCAATAGAATTGGCACGGAATGGTACATCATGCGGCACGGCATCACCCTTCGTGCTTTACACTCTTTTCCTCACAATAAGCAAACAGTGCACGACATCACATCACCCTTCGTGCTTTACACTCTTTCCTCACAAGAAACAAACAATGCACGACATCACACATCGTGCCTTAACACTCTTCCTCACCCAATCAACAATCACAAAAAAGGGCATGGGAATAAATAAACAATAATGAAAATCCCTGCAAGGGAACACAAACGAACAATTAAAACTCGGCAAGGGTACAACATCAATAATCTCAATGTCCCGGAAAGGGAAAATATCAATAACTCTTTCTCTTTCTTTCACTTTCATCTCATAGTTTACATTATCACTCGAGCCAATGCTCCAAAGATTTACTTATCTCATATACCTTCACAATTTATATTTCAACTCGAGCCAACGCTCCACGAAGTTCAAAGATCACAATTTTGCTTCGCAAGATCTTCACAACATATAGAAGTCATCAATAAACATGGAAGATATAACAAAATCCCAACTATTCGCAAAATAAGGACTCACGGTCATGCTAGACACCAATGTATAGATACTCGTCACCATGTCTATACATCGTACCGGACAATTAGCAAGTAGCAAATAAGACTCAACTCCAATTCCCTCAAGCTAGGTTAAACCAAACACTTACCTCGATGCTTTGAATTCAACTCAAGTCTCAATTATGGCTTTACCCCTCGATTCCGCCACCAATTCGCTCGTATCTAATCACAAATTATTTAATTACATTAATAAACACTAAATGAATCAATTTGAATGCATAAAAATGAATTTCCCAAAGTTTTTTTCAAAAATTCCAAAATCGCCCCTGGGCCCACGTGGTCAAAACCAGAGGTTCGACCCGAAACCCGGTTACCCATTCCCTCTCGAACTCAAATATGTAATTTGTTTTGAAATCGGGCCTCAAATCGAGGTCCAAATCTCCAATTTTAGTAAAACCTAGGTTCTACCCAAAATCCACAATTTCACCCATGAAAATCATTGATTCTAAGTGGAAAACATGTTAAATGATGTTAATGATTGAAAGAATTAAGTAAAAATCAACTTACAAATGATTTGGAAGAAGTTTTGTTCCTGAAGAATCGCTTATGGAGTTTGGGTTTTGAAAGAATGGTGAAAAATGATGAAAATTCGACTAAGTATAAAATTTGCTGGGCCTCAGATGTGGAAAATGCGAACAAGGGTTTGCATTTGCGAACCCTGCAGGTATGGGAATTGCAAAGGTACTGTTCGCATTTGCGAACTCTGCCAAGGATTGAGCACTTCGCAATTGCGAGCCCAAAGTCGCATTTGCGACCGGCTCAATTCCGCAATTGCGAATCCAATGGTCGTAGTTGCGACCCCAGTGCACTATACCCTTTCCTCACATTTGCGAGGCCTGCTTCGCAAATGCGAAAATTGCAGGACTGAGTGTATCAGCTTTTCTCTAAGTTCAAAATGCACTCCGACACCTATCCAAAGCTCACCCGAGCCCTCGGGGCTCCAAACCAAATATGCACACAACCTCAAAAATATTATACGGACTTATCCGTGCGATCAAATCGCCAAAATAACATCATATATATCCAATCAAGCCTCAAAACTCATGATTTCTTCTAAATTTTCATAAAACATCAATTTTCCATTTTAAGTCTGAAACACATCAAATGACGTCCGTTTTCAACCAAAGTTTACAGAAAGCGCTTAAACCATATATAAGACTTATAACGGGAGCCGGAACCAAAATACGGGCCCGATACCACAGTCTTTTAATCAAATTTGATTTCCAATTTTCTTAATCATTTCCAGAAAATAATTTCACACAAAACTTCATTTCTCGGGCTTGGGACCTCGGAATTCGATTCCGGGCATACGCCCAAGTCCCATATTTTCCTATGGACCCTCCGGGACCATCAAATCATTGTTCTGGATCTGGGTCCGTTTACCCAAAATGTTGACCAAAGTCAAATTTATTCATTTTAACCAAAAAACTATTTTGATAGTGGGATGTAAATATTATACTTGATTAAATAAAATTTGATATTTTAACCAAAAAACTATTTTTTATATTTGAATTTTAAAATTATGTTATATTTATGGTTCTAATTTACTTATTTTAGTAGTATTGTCTTGTTATTTGACATTGCATGTTATTTATTTTTTAGTTAGAATTGATAGATTAGTTTTGTCAAATATTCGGATAATGTTATAACATTATTTTATCAAACATGTATTCCATAATGTTCTTAGAAGACATATGTTTTGTTTCTATAATTAACTAAATTAAATATTATTATGAAAAATATATATCAATTATTTTTGTGAGAATGCACGGGAGAAAAATATATTATATTGATTAATTGTCAATGCTACAATGAGCCCTATATATATACACATAACATATCCTACTCCTAATACATATTGGAATAGGGTTAGAGTTATTTACTCCTATTTACACGACTATTCTAACACTCCCCCTCAAGCTGGTGCATATAAATCATATGTACCGAGCTTGTTACATATGTAGTTAATACAAGGACCAGTGAGGGACTTTGTGAAAATATCTGCAAGCTGATCATTCGACTTCAGGAACTTTGTAGCAATATCTCCCGAGAGTATCTTTTCTCTAACAAAATGACAGTCAATCTCAATGTGTTTAGTTCTTTCATGGAACACTGGATTTGATGCAATATGAAGAGCAGCTTGATTATCACACACAAGTCTCATCTAGCTAATCTCACCAAATTTCAACTCCTTGAGCAATTGTTTGATCCAAATTAGCTCACATGTGACCATAGCCATTACTCGATATTCTGCTTCTACACTAGACCGAGCAACCACATTCGGTTTCTTGCTCTTCCAAGACACCAAATTTCCTCCTACTAAGACACAATATCCAGACGTAGAACGTCTATCAGAAGGTGATCCTTCCCAATCAACATCTGAGTATCCAACGATCTGCTCATGGCCTCGATCTTCAAACAATAAGCCTTTGCGTGGAGCTGATTTTATATACCGAAGAATGCGGACAACTGCATCCCAATGACTATCATAGGGAGAATCCATAAACTGACTCACAACACTCACAGGAAAGGAAATATCAGGTCTAGTCACTGTGAGGTAATTTAGTTTACCAACCAACCGCCTATACCTTGCAGGATCGCTAAGAGGCTCCCCCTGTCCTGGCTGAAGTTTAGAATTCGGATACATTGGAGTATCAATAGGTCTACAAACTATCATTCCCGTCTCCTCAAGAATATCTAAGGCATACTTCCGTTGTGAGATCATAATACCTGAGCTAGACTGAGCGACCTCAATACCCAGAAAATATTTTAATCTGCCCAGGTCCTTAGTCTGAAAGTGCTGAAAGAGATGTTGCTTCAAATTACTAATACCATTCTGATCATTGTCGGTAATAACAATATTGTCAACATAAACGACCAGATAAATATAGAGATTTGAAGCAGAATGTCGATAAAATACAGAGTGATCAGCTTCACTACGAGTCATGCCAAACTCCTGAATAATTGTGCTGAACTTACCAAACCAGGCTCGAGGAGACTGTTTTAGACCATAGAGGGACCGGCGCAACCGACATACAAGGCTACTAGACTCTCCATGAGCAACAAATCCAGGTGGTTGCTCCATATAAACCTCATCCTCAAGGTCACTGTGAAGAAAAACATTCTTAATGTCCAACTGATAGAGAGGCCAATGGCGAACAACAACCATGGATAGAAAAAGGTGGACTGATGCAATTTTAGCCACGGGAGAGAAAGTATCACTGTAATCAAGTCCAAATATCTGAGTATATCCTTTGGAAACAAGACGAGCCTTAAGTCGATAAACCTGGCCATCTGGACCAACTTTGACTGCATACACCGAACGACAACCAACAGTCGATTTACCTGAAGGAAGAGGAACAAGCTCCCAAGTACCACTCGTATGTAAAGCAGACATCTCGTCAATCATACCCTGTCGCCATCCGGGATGAGACAGTGCTTCACCTGTAGACTTAGGAATGGAAACAGAAGACAAAGATTACACAAATGCACAATGGGATGATGAGAGACGATGGTAACTTAAACCAATATAATGAGGATTAGGATTAACTTAATAATGAGGATTAGGATTAACTGTGGATCGTATACATTTTTGTAGTGCAATCGGTTGATTAAGAGGAGACAAGTCCGCAGTATTAGTAGGGTCAGGTACAGGACGTGAATCAGCTGGGCCTGATGCTGGGGGCGGACGACGATGATAAGTCAGGAGTGGTGGAGCTGTAGAAGGTTGAACTCGACTAGGTGGTGGCGCTGGAGCTATAGTTGGTGGAACTGGATTAGGTGGTAGCACTGGAGCTATAGTTGGTGGAACTGGACTAGGTGGTGGCACTAGACTCGGTGGTGATACTGGATTTATAGGTGGTAGAGCTATGGAGGAATATGAATGAGAGATAGGGATTGAATCTCCAAAAGAAGGAACGGGTAGCACCACGGAAATTTCTAAGTGATTAACGGAACCTGTGAAGTATGATTGAGTTTCAAAGAAGGTAACATCAGCAGACATAAGAAATCACTGAAGGTCAGGTGAATAACATCGATATCCTTTTTGCGTTCTCGAGTAACCCAGAAATATGCACTTAAGAGCACGAGGAGCTAACTTATCTTTTCCTAGAGTAAGGTCACGAACAAAGCACGTACTCCCAAAGACACGGTGTGGAAGAGAGAGCAAAGGTAAGTGAGGAAACAGGACAAAGAATGGAACTTGATTTTGGATAGCTGAAGATGGCATACGATTAATAAGATAACAAGATGTAAGAACTGCATCCCTCCAAAAATGCAGTGGAACATGAGATTGTATGAGCAGGTTACGAGCAGTTTCAATAAGATTTCTATTCTTTCTTTCAGCTACCCCATTTTGTTGGGATGTGTATGGACAATATGTTTGATGAATAATCCCATGGGAGTTCATAAACTGCTGAAATGGGGAAGACAAATACTCTAGGGCATTATCACTACGAAATGTACAGATAGAAATCCCAAATTGATTTTGAATTTCAGCATGGAAGGTCTGGAAAATAGAAAACAACTCAGATCTTTTTTCATCAAAAATATCCAAGTGCACCTGGAATAATCATCAATGAAATTAACAAAGTAGCGGAATCCGAAGGTAGAGCTAACCCGACTAGGACCCCAAACATCTAAATGGACTAAATTAAAAGGTGACTCTGCTCGATTTTCAAGACGCCGCGGGAAATGGGAGCGGGTATGCTTACCGAGCTGACACGGCTCACACTCTAGAGTGGACAAGTGAGATAAGCCAGGTACCATTTTCTGAAGTTTTGAAAAACTGGGATGTCCTAACCGTTTATGTAATAAATCTAGTGAATCAGTAAAGGGAGAAGTTATTGGACAAAGACAAGATGCGATTCCATGTGATTTTGCAAGGATAAGGTAATAAAGTCCATCTGATTCACGTCCGGTACCAATGATCTGCACTGTATTGCGTTCCTGTATAAAAACAAGGTCATCAAGAAATAAAACAACAGATTTAAGTGATTTGGCTAAGCGACTAACGACTATGAGATTAAAAGGACTACCAGGAACATAAAGAACTGATTTTAAAGGTAAGGAAGGAAGTGGACTTGCTTGACCTATTGCAGTTGCCATGGCTTGAGACCCATTGGCCATTGTGACTGTTGGAAGAGATTGAGAATATGAGATACTAGTGAAAAGAGATTTGTTACCAGAAATATGATCAGATGCACCTGAACCAATGGCCCAAGACTCAGAAGGTGAAGATTGGGAGACACCAGTCATGCTACTATTTGTTGGAATAACAGAGGTTAATCCTGAAGATGTCTGTTTACGTGCTTTGTACTGAAGGAACTCAATATAATCCGGTAAAGAAATCATCTGGATTGGATTTATTGTATTTAATCCAACGGATTGTGAATTAAAGGCTTTGGGTACGAATTCCATTATAATATCGTGCCGGAAAAAGTAAAAAATTGCTGGAATCACTGTTCACGCCAGAAAAATCATTGTAGCTCGCCGGAAAAACTCAAAGTGGTCGGAATTTGATTTGAACTAGATGGGTAGGCTCGGAAAGGCCACGCGAATAGGCTGCCTGAAGAAAAATTTTTGAAATCTGGCCGAGAAAAGACCACACGCGCCGACACGTGGGGCAAGACGCGCCGGAAAAGCAGAACTCCGATTCGCGCGTGAGGGCGCGTGGGTGGTCGGCTGCCGGAGATCTTTGGTGGGGTTTGGTCTCCTAAGCCCTGGGAACCCTGTGGTGGTGTTGGTTTTTGCACAACACCAACAGAAAGTGATTTTAGTTACAGACAACCTCTTAAGTCGCCGGAAAATTGCACGACGACGAGGTCTTCCTTCCCGGAAGTTGCTGGAATGACGCACAACAATAAATGGGGGCCCAACATCGGTAACAATAATTGCATTGGGCCTGGTTCTGATACCATGATAAGAATGGACATTGGGCCTAAGTCAATCCCAAAAGCTAGCTTGTGAGGTGAGGATTGCCCAAGCCATATAAGGAGACCAAGGACCTCAAATCCTTCCGATGTGGGATAACTCAACGCCCCCTCTCATGCCCAGGCCTCTGGAGCGTGGACAACATAAATGAGGGCCCAACATCGGTAACAATAATTGGGATAGGCCTGACTCTAATACCATGTGAGAATGCACGAGAGAAAAATATATTATATTGATTAATTGTCAATGCTACAATGAGCCCTATATATACACACATAACATATCCTACTCCTAATACATATTGGATTAGGGTTAGAGTTATTTACTCCTATTTACACGACTATTCTAACAATTTTTAAAGTATTAGTTATAGATATATGATTACTATTAATGTATATTCAAGAAAAAATATATATCTTAAATATCAAATCTAATATTATTTATGCTTATGAAAAATTATTTATTGGCATATAATTATTATATTAACTTTTAAGTTTATAATTACTTTATTTAAAATTTAATCTAATTGTGTAATTACACTTATACAATCAAATAATACGCTTGTAATTACTTTGTAATTATGTTATGACAAGCAAACAAGACATCATAATTATTATATTGTATGATTACTAGGCTGTTAGTAATTACACCAATTTCAATTACCATGTAACTTTCCAAACAGACCCTTAGGGGTTGTTTGGTATAAGGTATAAGAAGATATAAGAGTGGTATAAAAGTATAATACTACCTTAATACTCTGTTTGGTTAGCAAACTAGGTATAAGTCATCCCCGTGTTAATTTTAATACTGGAATAACTTATACCTTATAGAAGGTGGGGTAATTAGCACCGGTATAACTTATACCTTTTTCTTAGAAATTATGCAATTTTTATTTTGAATAAAACATACTAAATAATAAATAAACAATAATCTCAACATAATTTATTTTAATATTATTTATACCGATATAAATCATATTCTAACCAAACGACCCCATAGATTCATTACAATTAACACCGTGCATATTCCGCTGCAAGTTGCAAGTGGAACCCGACCTTTTCACCAGAGGGGCACAAACATATTTTTTTTAAAAAGAGAAAAAAGAAAAGATGAAATACATAAACGACCCCTTCAAGTTGTCCTCAACGACCAGCTGAACATCTTAAGTGAGCCTATTTTCAATTAGACCCTTTATTTATTCACAAAAGAAGATTAACTAAATACCAGACCATGTCAACCCCCATTGCATGAAATCCACGCTCTAGGACGTGAGTTGACAACCTAAAATTAGATTTTTTCTCTTTTTTTACTAAAATAATGTGGACCCCACTTAATTTTCACACCCCTTTCTCCTCCAATTCTCTCCTCCACCGTTAACACCCTCCTCTAACCCTAAATCACCTTAGCCTCCATATGGCACGTGTCGTTTATTGGCTCATTTGGCAATTGTAACTCACGCATCTGGTATGTTGTACTGGATTATCTATTTGATTTACTTAACAGACACTTAAAGTGTCTACTTAATAAATAAAGTGTGTACTTAATAAATAGGTCCGTTGAAGCGTTCAAATAATGGTGGACAACTTGAAAGGGGTTTATGTATTTCGCCCAAGGTAAAAGAAAATCCTAAACAAAAAAGTCAAAAGAGTCGCTTCATAATGAGAATTCTAAAGTTATCATTGTCCGAGTGGGCGTGACGACGACGACGACAATAAAGCTCGACAAACATTGCCGGAAAGTAGGCTGATTCCTTCCTCAAAAAGTCATTCAGCCTCTGTAAATTCTCTCACCTCACCATTTATTTCAGTTCCACCAATAAACGGTAACATCTTTTCTGCCTTTCACATATTACATACGCATGTATTGATGATCCTGATATTTTTTCTCCCTAATTGAACTGTTCCTAATGGGTTTTTGGTTGTTAAACTTAAGTAACTCGAATGGGCATTTAATCACCCGCAATTCAGCTGTGTTTCTGGTGTTTAAACTCAATTATTTAGCATTCTACTCTTCATTTCTCTCTTTGCTGTTGTAATTTAAGAATTAAATTTCTTGATTTCGTGGTTCTCTTGTAGTATATGTTGATGGTACGAGGCACAGGCTCTGTTGTGGACTTGGAATTACAGGTTGTTTGATATAGTTGTTGCTGCTTTGACTGCCATTTAGCATGTTTTGTATCTCAATTTTATACTTCTGGAAGGGAAAATTAGCACTTAAATCCCAGCGTAGGCAAAAAAACATAGGTGATTTCTTCCTATCTGCTTATGCCTTGGTGACAGAGTTATCCAGTACCTGTGTCGGTGGGAGGTAGTTGGTAATCGGTAGAATAGTAGCGGTGTGTGCAAGCAAGTCTTGACACCAAGGTTGGCAAAAGAAGAAGAAAATTAGCAATTAGCTTATCTCTGGAAGCAAGCTGTACATTAACTTCAACGCAGTAGCTGATTGACATACACATATTCCTATCACTTAATTTCAGTTATGTTTAGGATGTCTAAAATAACTGGTGTTATTCTTTATTTTTCTCTAAGTTGTATTTGAAGATTTTGTTGTTCTTGATAGTGGGTTAGTTGCTATTGCACCTGCTACTTTCTAGCTGCAAACTATGTTGTCAAAGGCTCATTTAAGGCTTGCTTAAGCCCCGAAGCTCAAAAAAGCTTAGGGAGGGCACTTCGCCTCGCCTAAGGTGCGCTTCAGTGTAGGCAAAACACTATGGCATGCACCTTATTGCCCATGCGTTCTAATCTTGAATGGAGCGGCACTAAACATTAAATATAATTGACAAAAGGATATATTAATTGTTGAGGAAAGCATTATGAATGAAGTCGTTACTCTATTTTTGCATTATATATATATTTTTATATTTTTCTTCATTGCGCTTTTTTTTACTAAAGCCCACTTTAACAGTTTAACTGTGCTTCGCGGTTAAAGCCCCAAATAGACTTGAAGCGCTTTTAAACCTTTACGCCTTTGACAACAATTTACTTGCTAATGCAATTGTTGCTGCTGGTTTATGGGTTTCTTCTTTTATCCTCTTGTCTCCTTTAGTTGAATTCTCTGCTTGCCTCCAGCCGACTCTAGGATCATTAAGAAGCTAGTAAAGATGTGTCCATTCTTCAAGATCAATTAAGCGCTAGATGTTTCTTGGTCAATGGTTGTATAGGCAATTTAGGCTTGTCGCTCTGATTGTTTCTCCTCTTCGTCTTCTCTCTGTTCTTGTCGATTGTTTCTTCAATATGAATAAAGTGCTAGATTGTTTCTTGGTCGAAGGTTATATGGGAGATTTAGTCTTCTTATTCTAATTTCTTTCTCCTTTATCTTCTTTCTGGTGCTCTGTTGATTGTTTCATTGTGGAGAGTTGGGAAGGAGTTAAGGTTTTACGTACTTTTGTAGAGAACCACAAATGACATGTTTGGTGAAACAAATGCTAAGTTCCAGTCTTGAATGTTCCTCTAGTTTCTTTATGGCTTCTTAACTAAAGGTGGATAGTGGTGCACATGGTTTGGTAAAATATAATGCATTAAAGGCGTGTTTGGTATGAAGGAAATGAAAATGAGTAGTTTTATCACTAATTTCCTATGTTTGGTCGGTGAATGGAATTCTTTTTGGGAACCTATTTTCTTGTGTTTTGTTAGTAAGTAGATTTTTTTAAAAATAAATAAATTATATCTTAGCCAAACGATATGAGAGATGAAATGGGTAAAGGGGGTGGGTGTGGGGTTGGGGTGTTGGGAAGTTGAGTGGTAGGGGTTTGGGGTGATGGGGTGGTTGGGAGTAGGGGGGATGTGGTGGGGTGTGGGAGTGGGTTGGTGGGGATGGGGAATAGGGTGAGGAAAGTTGAAAAAGAGTTTTTTTTCCGCTTCTCCTAGGAAAACATTTTCCTTCAATTGGAAGAAAATGAGTTCACGAGTAAAATGTTTCCAAAACATTTAAACCAACCAAACATAGGCAAATTGAAAAATATTTTGTGGAAAATATTATCCTTCGTACCAAACACACCCTAAGGTTTTTGGATTTACTTAAACATGGTTCCTCGCCCTTGTTTTGCCATCCTTTTCCTTTTCCCGGTTGTTGTTGTGGCAAAGCATATCGAGTGATGGTAAGGAAGGTGCGTGTCATATGATGAAGTCTTCTTGCAGTTCCATTGCAGTGTTTTTTGATTAGTCACATCATTGTCAATGGGCAGAAAAAGGGGACAGAAAGTTGTTGTTTTTTCCTTTTTAGGGGAGGGAGGGTTTGCTGACATGGACGTTCCCTTATTCATCGTTTGTGTACTTTTCTTTCTGATGTCTCTTCAGGGAATGGCTTCTTCTGGGGACTCGTGGATCAGGGAATATAATGAAGCAGTAAAACTCACAGATGACATCGGTAACATGATATCTGAAAGAAGTTCATTGCCCGCAACAGGCCCAGAAGCACAGCGTCATTCATCTTCAATAAGGAGGAAGATCACAATATTAGGAACTAGGCTTGATAGCTTACAGTCTATTGACTCTAAGCTTCTTGGAAAGCAACGTTTGTGAGTTTTCTTAATCTGAGTCTTCTACTGCATAATGTTGTTTGAATGTATCAAATTCTTGTACTTTGGCAACCTGTTCATATGACTCTCTTCTCGTGCTGTTAGCAAACTTTGTATCTGTTCCTAAAACAGCTAGTGGGTAGTTGTATTTGATGTGCATCGAGTATAACTTTATTTCATGATAGTGAATACTTATATTAGTTAAAATGTGTTTCTGGTCGTATTTTCTTTTGAAATCATATTTTGGCTTCATATCCGGGGCGAGCCATACCTAATCCACTTTAAAATTGGGCAATCAAATTTTCCATGTGAAAAAAGAAAATATTGGGCTATCAAATATTTCCTTGATTACCTTTTTACACTTAAAAATGAAGCGAGTAAAACTTGATCTAATACAGCTAATTGGCCTAACTTATCATGAGCTATGCATACTCAATCTGCAACTACTGAATTATGCAAAGTCAAAAAATTTCTTCCTTTCCCTTGAAAATGTAAAGCACCATAACACATGCAAATTGGAAAATGGAGGGTATACTAGGGAAATGGATAGCAAATACAAGTCATCCCTTGTTTTATCCATAAGTTGTTGGTGAATTGTCCACATGGAGGATTATAGAAGAGAAAGTATTTCCATAACCCGAGGCTCTCTTCTGTAGTCACGGTTAGCAATATCCAGAGTCTTAGTTGTATTAGTTTGCAGAACTTTTACTTTTGTACTTTGGAAATAGTATCCTTTCAAATCTTGAGGGGGGAAGGGGCAAGCTTTACAGGAATTTGTAGCAATTGTCTATCCATATATCTCTTTGAACAAGTTGGTCCAATCAGTGTTGTCAAAGGCGAAAAACATTAAAAAGCGTTCCAAGTCTATCAGGGCTTTAAGCGCAAAACACAATTAAAGTGTGTGGGGTTTAGTTAAAAAAGGCGCAATGAAGAAAATAAAAATAAAAATATATATGTAATGCAAGAAATAAGTGACAATTTCTTTCAATATGATTTCGGAAACAATTAATATATCTTTTTGCCAATTATATTTATTGTTGTGTACCGCTTTATTCAAGGTAGAGCTTATAGGCAATGAGGTACACGCTTTAGTGCCTAGCCTACACTGAAGTGCAGCCTAAGTGAGGCAAAGCGCATTCCCTGAGCTTTTTTGAGCTTCAGTGCTTAAGCGCGCCTCAAATGAGCTTTTACAACAGCGGGCCTGATAGCCATTACTATTTATATGTCGCTTCTGTATAGATTTGTTAAGCCTTCTTGTCTTTGTTTGCAGGACAGAGAAAGAGATGAATCGTAGGAAGGATATGCTTGAAAATTTAAAATCAAAAGCAACCCAAATGGCCTCCACATTAAATATGTCGAACTTTGCCAATAGGGACAGCTTGCTTGGACCAGAAACAAAGGCAGCAGATGCTATGAGCAGAACTACAGGCCTTGATAATTATGGTGTTGTTGGTCTTCAAAGGCAAATTATGAAGGGCAAGTTTTTATATACTTTGAAAACTTCTCTTGCTATTGGCGTTTCTGTTTCATTTGTATGTTATATGTTGGCTTTATTATTAATGCAGAACAAGATGAGGGGCTTGAGAAATTAGAGGAGACTGTGATAAGCACCAAACATATAGCATTGGCTGTTAATGAGGAGCTAGGCTTGCAAACAAGACTCATTGTATGAGTTATATTTTGCTGGTTCCTACTGAACTACCTCTACAGATATTTTCCCTGTGAAATATGGCTTTTCTACTATTGAAGTTGGATATTGAATTCATCTTCCTTTCGTTGTCTGACTCAATGCAGGATGACCTGGATGAACATGTTGATGATACTGACTCAAGACTTCAGGTGACAACTTTGTTGCTTTTGAAACAATTCATGCAAACCTGATATTGTTGGTTGTTAACATTGGTACTAATTTTTCTGAATATTGCACTTCATAACTTCACTAAGATTCTACAGACATCTTTCAGCTTTCATGAAAATATTCTAGGGAGGTCCATCATTTGGGATAAGTAATCACGTCATGTTTAGTTGGAGAAAAGCAAAAAAGCTATTCCATGTTGAGTTCGTATATGATACATGTGGAATAAGTTTAAATTAAGTTATTACACCCCCACAACATCTTGGCTTTTGGTCATTCGTTGACTTTGAAGAACTGATGCAAGTGAGTTTGAGTGTTGAAGTCAATACCATTTGGGTCCTTTCGCTATATTCTTCATTCTTCATAATTTAACTTTTTGTTACTCTAGCCATCAAACTACTGCAGCCTGCCTCATTTATACAGGAAAGGCTATGCTTTGTACATAGGCAGAGTTAATGGGTCCCTTTTGATGACATTGATAATTGTTAAATATGTGTGGCTTATGACCCTAGAAAACAAGTTCTTTACTGTCGGTTTTTTGGGTGGGGGTTGGATTGGCGCTGAATGCGCTAAGCAAAATTCATCCTTTTTATTTAGGTAACAGTTTATTGGTTTGATGAGAAATCTCCACATACAAGGTGTTTTAACGTGATTTTTTGGTCAGCATTTTAACGTGGTTAATTACGAACATGTAATCCAGAAACAAAAAATAGGATTGTGACACTAATACGGACACAGGTGCTTTAATTGTTTCAAACTCTTTTCTATTGCTCTCTCTCTCCATAAGTTCACAAGGGTGCTGAAGGATTTGCTTCATACGCTCTACTCCTCTGCTTCAAGCTCAGACTTCGACCTCTGTAGCATCTCTTTAACCATTTTTGTCATCAACTGTTCAATTCCAAATATGTTCCAGGCTATGCTCCATATGTATGGAATCAAGCGAAGAGACTAGCATGTTAGGTTAAACTTCTACAATCAACTTATTTTGAAAAGTGTTTTTCTCAAAAGTGCTTTTCAAAAAAGTACTTTTGGTGAGAAGTAGTTTGTGTTTGGCTAATTAATTTGAAAAGTACTTTTGAGTAGCAATGAGTGTTTGACCAAGCTTTTTAAAAAGTGCTTCTAAGTGTATTTTTCTCAAAAGCGCTTTTCAAAAAAGTACTTTTGGGAAAAAACTACTTTTTTCTGCTTCTCAAAAATTGTTTCTGCTTCTAATCAAAAGCATTTTTTTCCCTTCTAAAAGCTTGGTCAAACACCTTAACTTTAGAAAAAAAGCACTTTTAGCCAAAAAGAAACTTGACCAAACTTGCATGTGTTGTGCTCCACGGATTCTCATAGACATGGTGAAGTTTGTAGAATTTTTGAGCTTATAATTGTCCACTGTGAAATAAACTACTTCTATTCATGCTCTATTTTGTTTGATGTGCAAACATAGCTATATGGTCTCAAAAAAAATGTGCATGATTGATGAAGAAAGGTGAAATGCCATCATCTTTGGAAATTAGGGAAGTTAGCAAATTACAGAGTTACTCGAATCCACAATGTTATCCAGAAGCTTTAGATCCATCCACATTTGATATTAAAGCATGTTGTCTAGGAGCTTTGGGTGGCAAAGAAAACAAACAAAGAAAATGTAATATTATTTTGATACTTATGAACTTGGAACCAGAGAAAAAAATATTAAACATAATATTCATGGTCAAAGAACTTCCCGCTCTGGGCTGTTAGGAGAATAAAGAGGTTGGCCTGGAAAGCTTTGGGTGTCTTTGTTTGATGGGAGAATATAAGAGACCTCGATGCATGTTAACAAAGCTGTTATATCTTATGAATCTTGGTAATATTGATGAAAGATTTCAGTTTTCCGCTTTTATGCACACCTGTGCGAGTTGGACGACATTGATAGTGTCTGGGGCGAGGTGTTCTTTCCTTTATCTTTTACTTCTACAATACTGTCTTGGTGATAATTCTCTGTTCGCATTTAACTTACTGTTCCCTCTTGTTGTTGCTGATAATTAAACAGCGAGTTGGGAGGAAGCTTGCAGTTTTGAACAAACGCACAAAGGGTGGTTGCTCTTGCATGTGCATGCTTTTATCGGTGATTGGGATTGTACTACTTGTTGCAGTTATATATATGTTGATAAAGTATTTGTAAATGGGTGGAAAAAAAAGGTAAACTGTAAATGCAAAAGAACTATGTACCCTCTGCTTCTCTTTTCATGCATTGCTTGGGTGATTTGATATGTTCCATGATAGTGATAATTGACTTTTCTGTATTGACGACATATTCTAAGCTTATGTTCCACTTTGCATGTTTTCAAAATTGAAAAATTGTTAAAGCTTGTTTGCCTCGTTTTTCTAAGGGATGTCTTTAATTATGCAGCAATTCTTTCCTCTTTGTGAGGAGCAAATGTTAATATTTCAATCACATGAATCATAATCAAATTTGTGTGGAACTTTGTATTAGAAATCACATTGTCTGTACTGTTCTTCCATGAATTTTTAACCTATTGACCCTTTAAGTTGAGGTGTTGAGTGACTCATGGATCGAATGTAAAGAGTCTTAAAAACTTTGCAGTTATGGGTCCAGATTTGGCTAAAAGATGACCGTTTCGGATTTTAATTGCGACCACATGAGGACTAAACCCATTCCTCAAATATGATACTAATCACTAAATGTCACTGGAGTTAGAACTCGATGGATTTTTGGTGTCAAAGACTTCTCGGGCACCACTTGAGTTTTGGTAGAGCACGTATTCCTCCTTGGACATTTATCAGTTCATTAGAGAATTATAGTAGTATAATTTTTGTATTTTACTTTTGTCCATCTTTCGTGCTATTATTAAAACCGAAAAGTGCAAAAAAGTTAAGGTTCATGGCGCTTGATGCGAAAATTGAGTAGTTAAAGCACATGCTTCTTGAAGTGAATCGCACAATTTACAGGTAATCTTAGAAAAATCAAACATCCATATATTAAGTACAGTAAAACTTAAATTGCAATTAGAATAACTAATTTTAGCATCTAATAGACAATGATATTGATTTAGTCCAATTTCTTGAAGTTGTGATTTAAAGAAGCGACATGTCTTTTTTCGTAGAATGCTCACTGCAGACAATGTCTTTTTTCATTAGAAGTGTTTTTAGTATGATGGAAATCATTTTTCATGAAAAATATTTCCTTAGATATTTAATTGGTGACTAAAAAAATATCAAAGCGAGTGAAGTCATTTCCCTCCTTTTGATAGAAAATGTTTTCCCAGAAGAACATTTTACGTACCCGTACACCAGAATTATGACTTTCTCATGAAAAATGACTCCCGTCGTACCAAAAACATCATCATATAAGGATTCACTACATACACAAACTATGTCCAGAATGGTTTTTGAACTTTCAGTTGTGAATTCTAATGACTATCTCTGCCAATCGGAACGGTATTTCTAGCCCAAACTTGATAAAAAGTTGAGGTAATCCCTGACAGAATGGCTAAACCTTGTATAGGCAAAATACATAGTTTATCCATCGATCTTGTACTCAAATCCCTCTTACACACCTGTTAAACACGAGAATAGTATTACACACCAAAACTTTGTAAAAATAGCAAGGTATAGCCAGTTTTCGGACTGGTCAATCAAAAATAGCTAGCATTTACCAAGTCAATGAAAAATAGCTACTATTTTGCTGCAATAGAGACCGAAACAGCATAATATACTGGAGTTCGGTGCACCTGTGTATGAACTCCAGCATATTATGCATGACCGGTATACTTTGCTGGCTCCAGTATAATATATTGGAGACTGGAGCACCGGTGCTTCAAACTCTAGTATATTATACTGGACCAGTATACTTGCTGGAACTCCAGTATATTATGATGGAGTTCTAGTGTACTTATGCTGGAACTCCAGCATAACTATGCCTTATAAAAGGACACGCGGACGTTGTAAATATAACTTGAGTATTTAAGCCTAGAGTCGAATCCACAGAGAATTAACCTATCAATTACCTTTGTTGGAATCACTAAATTCTTTATAATCAACGTCCCCAAACGTTGTAAACAATAGTTGATGGTATCTCTACTAACTAAGATTGAAAATAAATAAATAAACAGCTGTAAATTAAATATGCTTGGGTTGTAAACAATAATGAGAAGGTTCTAAGGTAGTGATTTCCCCAATTGATGGAATCCCTTCCGGTTATGTTTCATATAGATTCACCAAAATTTCTCTATCAATCATGAGCACTCTTTTTACCGTAAATCTCTCCCGAGTAATCGCGATAATTTACTAGACGCACTCTCCCGAGATACGCTAACTGACTTTGTTTATTACAGCTCACTTTAGATTACACCCAAGGCTTCGTTATCCCTAATCCTGCCTTTAAACCCGCAGTTATAGATCCCTCTTGTACTTTGGGAGTGGTGTTGTTCAACAATTACCAAAATATGCACTCTCTCCCGAGTTAGGCACACTAAATAGGCACAGCTAATTGAGGATCTTGTCAATTAACTACAATAAACACGTAGTTGAACAAATAGAGATTAACCGACAAACTAAATGAACATAATCAAGAAGTTCATCCTTCAATAGGTTCCATCAAAACCTTAGACTAAAGTATTTAGCTACTCATAACAACTTAAAGATAAANGCTTTTGGGTGATCTCTCACACTTTTGCTTGTTGCAAAAGTAATCTCCAAAACAAACCTGCCCTAATGTGGCCGAATTCCTACTTCTTATAAGGGTTTTACACCAAGTTTTCCCAACTTGACACTTTAGTCCCTGGCTTTTTCGCGTTCTGCTGCGGTTCCACCGCGATTACGCCAGGATCGCGACCAAAGTGGTCCTCTGAATCTTTAATGATGTTCTGCCGCGGTCCTACCGCAGTTACGGTCTGACCGCGGCAGGCCAAGTTCCGCTCTGGTTTTGTCTCTTCGCTTGGTGCACTTCGTGGGCATTGTTTGATTGGCCTCCTTTTCTCCGTAATTGATCCCAAACATGCTCCATCGACTTATTTCATTGGATATAGCCTGCAAAGCATGAAAAGCACTAATCAGAGCATTTGGTTATCACTTTTTACCACAAAGCTATACAAAAGTGTGGTTCTTTAGGGTCCAATTATAGTCTAATTCACCTATTATCAATACCCCACACTTAAATCTTTGCTCGTCCTCGAGCAAGTTGAACTACACTTCTAGGCCTATTCGTTAGATGCATTACCCTTTTTATGTCACACCTGCTATTATGAAAGAACAACCTAAGCAGTGCAACATCCACACCTCAGATGAAGACTCTAATGCCATACCACATTCATGCTTACTCTATGTACTCTAATAGAAGTGAAGACTTGCTTTTTCTTCTTGAGTTAAATACCCTCACATCACATTTTTGAGAGAAGTTCCACACACATGAAATCAAACAACAAGGAATTGTAGAATAAATGAATTCACTCACTCTCAGCAAAGAACATTCATATGCCACATAGATACACCATAAGCTTGCCCTTAGTGTAATACTCTACTAATTGAATTGTTCAGTCTAAGATCAATAGGGCTTCATTTGGTTGTAATGTAGGCTACGGGATGAGTAGGATGCATTTAGATATAAGAGTGACTACACCTCTCTAAGCACTTTAATACATACATTTTCTCGATTAAACCTCATCCTTATGCCACCCCAAAATTCTACCTTCACATCAATGTAACTACCCCATTTTTCTTTAAGCACACTTGCATCAAGAGCCACCACTTATCTAGGAGTTTTTATGTTTTTTTTTCAATTCAAGTGGCTCTTCCTTTTTCAAAACAGTGCACCTTTCTCCTTATTCAACTAGTTCCACTTGAAAGCCAAACCGACCACCCCACACTTTAACTTTTACAAGTTTCATAACAATTCAAATGCTCATAAGAGGTGAAAAAGTTCAAATAGATGGTTAATTCAAACAAATGGGTAAGGCATGTAATGTGGTTGCCAAAGAAAAAAGATTATAGGTTCAAAGGGGTTAACTATGGTAATATGTACAGGTGGATTCATGATTATATAGGCTACACAAAGAAATGCCTAAATCATCTCTAAGACCAAACAACTACTATTTCACTTTGCACACATACGGGGCAAGTTCTAGGTATCGCATGCAAGTATAGAATACGTGTATTACCTCACACACACTTGGCATGTAACCCATTCCGAATTAGTTTGTCAACACATTCACGTGAGCGTTCAAGTAAGACAAGGTGTGCAAAATTAAGGCATAAGATTAAGAGTCTACACGTGAGCCTAGACGTCGCACCCTCAAGTTCGTTTTAAGTATTTGCAGGTATGTACACCACGAGATGCATTCTTTCCCTCACTCATCTTAGCCCAAAAGAGTCCTAAGGGTCCTAAAATCTATTAAAGAAAAATCCACCTAACCCGGTTCAAGAAAAACTCTTAGAAAAGAACCGCGGTCAAAAGAAAAATTAAGGGAAAATTACTACACTACCTAAAAAGAAAATAAAATAAAAAAATCTTTTTGGATTTTTGATTAGACTACTTCCCTCAAGAATTCTGTCTAGGTGGTCCGTCATCAGGAAGAGTCTCCTACCTTTTCTAGTTTTTTTATTTATTTTTTATCCGACCTTAGCCCTCAAGAAACCCGTCGACAAGTGTCCGTCATTGGGCCAAGTCGGTAACGTCTAAACAACACATATATACACAAATCATACATACACTAACCCAAGTCTCCCACCCCACACACAAAGAGTATGGCATGTCCTCATGTCATAAAACAATTAAAGTGCAGAAGGGTAAGAGAACTTCCCTGGTCATCAGTCGGAGTCAGAGACAGTGTTGGGATCCACGTTATAGGCCCTCCCTATAGCACGGAACCAAGCTATCACCCGAATCTCAGACCTGGACTGCCGTCTAGACATGGCATCCAAACGAACATGCAGTCTATCTACCGAGGTGCGAGGTTCTGCCACCTCTTCCTCCACAAAAGGCAACAAGGGTCGGCTGGAGTATGATCTAGAGAACTCCGCCCTAGTTCGGGGTTGCCGTGAGGATCTAGCTGCATCATAAGACCTCCTGGGTGGTTCCATGGATGCTGAGGCATCATCATCGTCGTCCAGGTCAATGGGTGTAGGTGCATCTCTGCCCACTTTAATCTTTGATGCTCTGAAGGCTATTTTTGGGGGTAAATTGCCATCCGTAGGACTGACTGGGACATCAGCCAGCAGACATAACCTCATCACAAGTGAGGGGAAGTAAAACCCCTTAGTCATCAGAGGCGACCGAAGGATCATTTCATCTCCAATGATTTTAGCAACATCAACGTCCTTCCTGGTCACGAAGCACCAAACCAATAGAGCCCGTAAGCTGTTCACATCTGTTGTGTTGCCCGTGGGCAATAACCTGCTGCAAATCATGGTGAACCAGCACTTAGCTTCCTATGTGAATGACTTGGAATGTAGGGTCATGTTTTCTTGTATCCAAACTGGCCGTCCCCCTGAGCATATGGACTCAATCAGAGTGTCCCAATCAACCCCTGGAGAATTGTGGTAATAATCATTGTCACCAGTGAACGGAGGCAGCTGCAAGACCTGGCGAATTTTCTATACCGAGGTATCTACTACTTTGCCCCGCACAACCACAGAACGACACATATATTCCGGGCAGTTCACGTAGAACTTCCAGACTATCATTGGGTTTGCCGTTTTAGGTTCATCGAACAAGTACTCCATCCCCCTCCGGCGGATTTCCTCGTACATGCCCGGTTTTTCGACACGGAAGGCAGCCCTGTCAATACTAATATCCGGGATAAAGCTTTTTATGGCTTTCGCATGAAACCTGTCCTGGGCCTCCTCGGATGTGAGCCGGGTGGCATCATAAGTCGGCACGTCGGAAGTGCTTTCCGAGTTCCTATGCTTTTTTCGGGCCATAGTACCTGCAATCAATTCATCATAACGATCAGGGGCAGCCAAACATGTGCCAGTCGGATGAATACTCAGACTTTGCCACCCGCTGGCACCAAACAGTTACCCAAAGTGGACAACATCCACTATTGTCCCCACACCACTTATCAATGATACAATTCTGCCATATAAGACCTCCCGCAAGCTTCCACCAATTAATGCTAGTTAAGTACTACCACCACCCACCCCACACAAAAATTATCAACTAGGAATACACTCCCACATCTACTCAAATCAACCCCAAACACGATCTACAATACCAAACTTGGAGTCTAAAACCCCATTGCAAACAAAATCAATAATTCTATACAATAATCACTAAATAATACAAAATACATACAACACAAGAAAAAGTAGAATAACTTACTTGAGGATTACCGCGGAGTCTTGAAAAAATTTGGGGGTTTATGGATGGGTAGGGGGATGGGGCATTTTGGAGGGGGGGTGTGGTGGTGGTTTGTGGATGGGTAGGGTTTGGGCGGAGAAGGAGGTAAGGATAAGGAGTAATGGGGGGTTTTGGGTTATGGGAAGAAGAAGAAAGAAGAGAGAGTGGGTTGTTGGGAAGAAGAAGAAGGGGGAAGGAATAAGATGGATTTGGGAAGAAGAAGAATGTAGAAGAAGAGAGAATTTGAGAGAAAAGAAGAGGGTGGGCGTTTGATAATGGGTGGGGTTGTGGATAGTTTAGGGTACTTGGGGGGGGGGGGGGGAAAANCCGCGACCGCGGTGGAACAACTTCAGAGAGGGTCTCTGACCGCGGTCCTACCGCGGTTACGCTGCGACCGCAGAGAACCAAATTCAGAGAAGGTCTCTGACCGCAGTCACACCGCGACCGCGGTGGACCTATTCCTGAATGCCAATTTCGAGATTCTTTTCATTGTTTTGCCCCTTAGGCACTATTTTTACCTCTTTTAATGCCTACCTTACCCATGTTATGACCAGGCTCGTGATGCAAAGTCCTCCGCACTAACCTGAATATATACAACATGTTAGAAATTCTACTATCGTGGGTTGCCTCCCATGAAGCGCCTAATTTAAAGTTGCGGCACGACGCAACACGAGCACAAGATTCGCTCAACCTCTCTCTCTTTTTTATTTTTAATTCTTTTATATGACATTACAGACTACACTTACAATATATTTGTGGGTTGCCTCCCAGGCAGCGCCTGATTTAACGTCGCGTCACGACGCACGTGAGCGCAATTAAGGCTCGCTCGACCTCTGAGGTTCAGTCAGGTGGATCTCAGACCCTTCCTTTGGTTCGTTCATGACCACATATAGTTTTAATCTCTACCCATTGACTCTAAATGTATGAGAGTCTTTCTCATTGGCGATCTCTATAGCACCTGAAGGGAATACTTCAACCACTCGAAACGGTCCAGACCATCTTGACTTAAGCTTACTAGGGAACAACCGCAATATTGAGTTATAGAGCAATACCATGTCCCCGGGTTTGAAATGTCGCTCAACAATGTTCTGGTCGTGTAACCTCTTCATTCTTTCCTTGTACAATCTTATGAGCTCAAAAGCAAGATGTCTGAACTAGTCAAGCTCATGTAACTCCGTGATTCTAGTTGTGCCTGCAGCTTCAATATCTAAGTTCAACTGCTTCAATGCCCACCATGCTTTATGTTCAAGTTCCACTGGCAGGTGACAGGCCTTTCCAAATACTAACTTATACGGTGACATAGCAATTGGTGTTTTAAACGTGGTCCTGTAGGCCCATAGTGCATCAGCTAGCTTTCTTTCCCAATCAGTTCTTGTGGCATTCACAGTCTTGGTTAACACACTCTTTATCTCTCTGTTGGACACTTCAACCTGCCCACTAGTTTGCGGGTGATATGGAGTAGCCACCTTGTGGTGTACTTCATACTTTGCAAGCAACTTTTCAAAGGCTCTATTACAGAAGTGAGTGCCTCCGTCGCTGATAATCGCTCGTGGTGTCCTGAATCGGGTGAATATGTTCTTTTTCAAAAAGCCCACCACCACACTTGCATCATTAGTGGGCAACGCTGTAGCTTTTACCCACTTGGACACGTAATCCACAACAATAAGTATGTATTTAGTGCCAAAGGAGCTGACGAAGGGACCCATGAAATCAATCCCCCAGACATCAAACACTTCCACCTCTTGAATCGGGTTCATGGGCATCTCGTGGCGACGGGAAATGTTCCCAGTCCGCTGACATTCATTGCAGCCCTTCACCCATAGGTGCGCGTCTCTAAACACTGTTGGCCAAAAGAATCAGGCCTCAAGCACTTACGCAGCTATCCTGACCCCTCCAAAATGTCCTTCATATGTTGATGCGTGACAAGCCTGTAAAACAGAAGATTGTTCTATCTCGGGGACACACCTCCGGATCATATTGTCAATACATATTTTAAACAAACAAGGCTCATCCCAATAATACATACGGCTATCACGATAAATTTTTTTTCTTTGGGCAGATGAAAGGTCATGAGGAACTATACCACTGGCCAGGTAATTAGCAAAGTCTACATACCATGGCGCTTCCTCAAGATTAGTAGCGAGCAATTGCTCGTCTGGAAAGGTTTCCAGGATCTCTTCAACCTCAATTGATTTTTCAGCTCCTTCAAGTCGTGATAGATGATCAGCGACTTGATTTTCTATGCCCTTACGGTCACGAATTTCGAGGTCGAATTCTTGCAACAACAGCACCCAATGAATCAGGCACGGCTTAGAATCCTTCTTTTTAATTAAGTACCTGAGAGCTGCGTGGTCAGTATATACAATTACCTTGGAACCAATCAGATATGATCAGAACTTGTCAAAAGCAAACACCACCGCCAGCATCTCCTTCTCAGTCACAGTGTAATTCAGCTGGGCTCCACTCAGCGTTCTACTAGCATAGTATATTGGATGCATCAACTTGTCTTTTCGCTATCCTAGCACTGCCCCCACTGCGTAGTCACTAGCGTCACACATGATTTCGCACGGTTTCTCCCATTCGGGGGCAACTATGATAGGTGCTATGACTAGCCTCTTTTTCAGCTCCTCAAATTCTACCCTGCAATCATCAGAAAACAAGAAAGGGTGATATTTTTCTAACAACTTACAGAGAGGGTTGGTGATCTTTGAGAAGTCTTTTATGAATTGCCGATAGAAACCGGCATGCCCGAGGAAGCTTCTGATTGCTTTGAACGAAGTTGGAGGGGGTAGCTTTGCTATCACATCCACCTTAGCACGATCCACCTAAATTCCTTTTCTTGACACCCGGTGTCCCAAGACTATGCCTTCTTGTACCATAAAATGGCACTTCTCCCAATTCAGAACTAGGTTAGTCTCGATACACCGCTTCAGCACACGAGTCAGATTTATCAGGAACTCATCAAATGAGTTCCCCACCACTGAGAAGTCATCCATGAACACCTCTATTATATCCTCTACTATGTCAATAAATATGGCCATCATGCACCGTTGAAATATGGCGGGTGCGTTGCATAGTCCAAAGGGCATCCTCCGAAAGGCATAAATGCCATACGAGCAAGTGAAAGAGGTCTTCTCTATGTCCTCCAATGCAATGGAGATCTGATTGTACCCGGAGTACCCATCCAGATAACAGAAATATGACCTCCCTGCCAATCTATCTAACATCTGATCAATGAAGGGAAGTGGGAAGTGGTCTTTCCGGTGGCTAGATTTAACTTTCGATAGTCCATGCAAATTCTCCAGCACGTGACGGTTCTTGTAGAGATCAATTCATTCTTATCATTCTTAACTACCATCATGCCACCCTTTTTAGGAACACATTGAACTGGGCTAACCCAGCTGCTGTCAGAGATTGGGAAAATGATTCCCATATCTAACCACTTGATTACTTCTTTCCTCACCACTTCCTTCATATTGGGGTTCAACCTTCTTTGGTGTTCCCTGGAAGGTTCATGTCCCTCTTCCAGTAGAATTTTGTGCATACAGTAGGCGGGGCTGATCCCCTTTATGTCTGCCATGGTCCACCCAATGGCAGTCTTGCACTCCTTAAGTACCTGTAATAGTTATTGAGCCTACACATCTACCAAACTAGATGAGATAATAACAGGTAATATGGAGTTAGGTCCAAGAAATTCATGCATGAGATGGGCGGGCAATGGCTTTAATTCCAGCTTTGGTGGTTCTTCGATAGATGGCTTGGCTGGAGGAGTTTCTCGATTTTTCAAGTGCAAGGGCTCAAACTCTAGGGTTCTATCGCAGAACCCTCTACCCTCTAACGCCAACACCCATTCTGCCAGATCCTCTCCATTTACCTCATCCAAATTCATTAGACATGCAGCAAGGGGGTCCTCAATAGTCAGCTTTTCATCATCAGTCTCTGCAATTACATCCATGACATTAATAATAGAGCAATTGGCGAATTCATTTGGTCGTCTCATAGATTTCAGCACATTGAATGTTATTTCTTCATCGTTCAGTCTCATCTTGAGCTCCCCAGTCTCATAATCAATTAGAGATCTCCCCGTGGCCAAGAAAGGTCTTCCCAAAATTATGGGAATCTCTTCATCCACCTTATAGTCTAGGATCACAAAATCTGCAGGGAACGTAAATTTTCCTACCTGAATCAGCACATCATCTAGGATTCCAGAGGGTTGTTTCACAGTCCTGTCAGCCAGTTGCAACAACATAGATGTGGTTCTAGCTCTTCCAATGCCCAACCTCTTATAAATTTCTAGGGGCATAAGATTGATGCTGGCCCCTAGATCACACAGTGCCTTAGCAAAAGCAAAATTACCAATAGTGCATGGAATTGTAAAGCTCCTTGGATCAGACAGCTTTTCCGCAATCGGTCTAGTCACCACTGCACTACAGGTCTGAGTAAGAGTACTTGTGGTCAAGTCTTGGAAATCAAACTTTCGGGACATCAAGTCTTTCATCATTTTTGCGTACCCAGGCATCTCCTTCAAAGCTTCAATCAATGGTATATTTACCTGGATTTGCTTCAGCATGTCAAAGAACTTCTTGTATTGCTCCTCCTTTTTGTACTTAGCCAGCCTCTAGGGGAAGGGTGCAGGGGGTCTCTTCTTCCCAATCAATTGGGACTGATCTTTATCAGCTGCTACATCAACTACTGGCTCCTGTACTGTTTCAACTTCTTTCTCGGTCTCATTCTGAATGCTATTTTCTTCTTGAGCAGGCTGGACTGTTACCTCTGTCAGTTTCGTTGATTCATCCAGCGCGATGGGCACTGGTATGAGTGTCTCAACCTGTCTAGCTTCTCGAGCCCTTTCTTTCTCTACATACAGATCTCTGCCATTATGTAGACTCACCGCCATCAGCTGCTTCGGTCCCTGATCTTTTGGATTTATCTGGCTGTCTGCAGGTAGTGTCCCATGAGGACGATTGTTCAGAGACATCGAAATCTGGCCCACCTGTACCTCAATATTTTTGATTGCTGCATGATGTGCATCGACTCTCTCATTAATTTTTGCATTAGACCTAATAACCTGCTGCATCATTGCTTCAAGTCTAGCAAACCCATCTTCCTGCCTTCCACCATGCTGCTGCTGAGGTGGGTGATACCCCTGCTGATTCTGATTATTGTATCCCTGTGGTCATGAGTAAGGTGCCATATTGTTGGAGGGTCTCATACCTCCCATGTTCCCAGTGTTGAACTGTGGCTGTGCTGGCCTATACTGCTGATTTTTTTGACCCTAATTCTGGCCACCCTGTCTCTGGCCGCCATAATTAGACACATAGTTCATGTCTTCAGGGTAGTGATGATGATCATGTTCTGCATTCCATTGGTTACCAACTGGCTGACTAATGCAAGATGCGCACAAGCCCCCATTAGTAGTATCAACAATATGTACCTGCTGTTTCTGCCCCGACTCTTCCACCTTTTTGGTGAGTATGCTCATCTATGTCAACAAAGTTGCCATATTTTCAACAATAGAATTGGATGGATCTATAGGCACTGAGTGCACCACTGGAGTGATAGGTGCATTTCTGGTTATCCATCCCGAATTCTGTGCCATCTTGTCAAGCAGACTCTGGCCCTCTCTCCATATTTTGCTCAAAAATGCCCCACCAGCTGAAACATCAACAATGTTCTTTACGCTATCTGACAATCCCATATAGAACCGCTGCCCCAACATTAGATCTGGAACACCATAGTATGGAAAAATTACCAGCATCCCTTTAAAACGCTCCCATGTTTCATGCAAAGTCTCCATCGGTCTTTGTTTAAAGCTCAAAATCTCATCAATTTGTTGAGCAGTCTTGTTGGGTGGGTGGAACTTGTTGTGAAATTGCTTGAGTAGTTCATCCCATGTTGCTATAGAATTTATAGGGAGTAAATTCAGCCAAGTCTGGGTAGCTCCTGTCACTGAGAATGGAAACAATAACATTTTGATTGCTTCCGGAGTTATATTGGGTTGCCTTTCGGTTTTGCAAATAGACAAGAAATTCTTTAAGTGTTACTGAGGATCTTCAACTTGTGACCCAAAAAATAGTCCCTTATTCTGCAACAATTGCAGCATGTTATTTGTGATTTGGAATGACTCAGCCTGTATCTGCGGGACTACTATCGCTGTGGATAGATTCTCAGCTGTGGGTTGTGCCCAGTCATAGAGTGCAGCCTCTGGCACCGGCACTATTGGTACTGCTGTGTTTTTCTGGTTATCTCCCATGATTGTTTCGAATTGTGTAGTTGTTGTTTGTTTTTTCGGTTGGCCCGATTCAAAGCCCTGAAAATTTTCTCGGGATCTGATAATGCTTCTAATACTTCACCAGATTTCGATGAGTTTCTAGGAATGCACCTGTGCAACCAAGTCAACAAACGTTAAAATTTCAATATAAAAAATTGGGTATAGAGAAAACTGACTACACTAAGAATTTTTGTACTTCTTTCAATTGTATTGATAACACCGTTAATTCCCCAACAATGGCGTCAAAATTTGATCACGCCCAATTATGCCTTATAAGGACACGCGGACGTTGTAAATATAACCTGAGTATTTAAGCCTAGAGACGAATCCACAGAGAATTAACCTATCAATTACCTTTGTTGGAATCACTAAATTCTTTATAATCATCTTCCCCAAACGTTGTAAACAATAGTTGATGGTATCTCTACTAACTAAGATTGAAAATAAATAAATAAACAGCTGTAAATTAAATATGCTTGGGTTGTAAACAATAATGAGAAGGTTTTACGGTAGTGATTTCCCCTATTGATGGAATCCCTTCCGGCTATGTTTCATATAGATTCACCAAAATTTCTCTATCAATCATGAGCACTCTTTTTACCGTAAATCTCTCCCGAATAATCACGATAATTTACTAGACGCATTCTCCCGAGATACGCTAGCTGACTTTGTTTACAACTCACTTTAGATTACACCCAAGGCTTCGTTATCCCTAATCCTGCCTTTAAACCCGCAGTTATAGATCCCTCTTATACTTTGGGAGTGGTGTTGTTCAACAATTATCTAAATATGCGCTCTCTCCCGAGTTATACACACTAAATAGGCACAGCTAATTGAGGATCCTGTCAATTAACTACAATAAATATGTAGTTGAACAAATAGAGATTAACCGGCAAACTATATGAACATAATCAAGAAGTTCATCCTTTAATAGGTTCCATCAAAAGCTTAAACTAAAGTATTTAGCTACTCATAACAACGTAAAGATAAACTACGAAAATATTCATCATGGAAAAGTGCAAGAAAAAGAAGAAATAAAGAACTATGATATTTTTGGGTGATCTCTCACACTTGTGTTTCTTGCAAAAGTAATCTCCAAAACAAATATGCCCTAATATGGCCGAATTCCTACTTCTTATAAGGGTTTTACACCAAGTTTTCCCAACTTGACACTTTAGTCCCTGGCTTTTCCGCGTTCTACCGCGGTCCCACCGAGGTTACGCCAGGACCTCGGCCAAAGTGGTCCTCTGAATCTTTAATGATGTTCTGCCGCAGTCCTACTGCGGTTACGGTCTGACCGCGGCAGGCCAAGTTCCGCTCTGGTTTTGTCTCTTCGCTTGGTGCACTTCGTGGGCATTGTTTGATTGGCGTCCTTTTCTCCGTAATTGATCCCAAACGTGCTCCATCGACTTCTTTCATTGGATATAGCCTGCAGAGCATTTAGTTATCACTTTTTACCACAAAGCTATACAAAAGTGTGGTTCTTTAGGGTCCAATTATAGTCTAATTCACCTATTATCACATACTTATCATGGAACTTCAGTATAATATGCTAGAGTTCAAGTATACTTATGCTGGAACTCCAGCATAATATACTGGAGTATTTTTCGGATTTTGAACAATATTTTCGCTCAGATTTTTCTTTACATAAAAAGTAGCTAAATTTCGATTACTTTTGAAATTGGGCTATTTTTGAACGACCAGTTGTAAACCTGACTATTTTTGAATTTCTCTCCAAAAACTTTTAGAAGTGTGTTAATTACATACCTCTTTTGCCATATGTTACATACGTGTATTGCACATAAAAGAGGCACGTGAAAATTACAAAATTCACTGAAATTAATTCCCCCCCCCTTTTTAAAAATATTTTCTTTCCAAATTAAAGAAAAAAATAATCCATGTCTTCTTCCCCAATGTTCCCCTCCCCCTCGTCTTCTTCCCCAACCTCTATCCTAGTTTTTTCTACTCCCTTCATGTTTCGTCTTTCCAACCAATCCCACATGAATAAAAAGAAAAAGAAGAAGAAAAGATGAGCTATTGGGTCTTGTAAAAATCAATATTATTGACCTTTTGAAAAAGCTTGAAAATTTAATTGGGTCTTGTTGATTTTGGTGTTCCATGGCCTAGAAAATCAGTTTGAATTCGTAATTATTGTTAAAAAAAAATTTAACTTAGGTGATTAATTTTGATAAAATACAAAAAACACCATTAATAAGTTTGAAGTTTTGAGTTTGAGCTTGAATTTGAAATTTGTATAAGGATTTGTGATGGATATTAAAACTTGTTAAAAATCGGGCAAAAAGTTGAATCTATAGTTAGGAAAAAATGTGCTTGTAGTGGAAGGGTTAGTGGTAGTATGGTGGTGGTGGGAAAGATGATGGGGTTGGGGAGATGAGGAGGGGGTGGGATTTTCTTTCCTGTAATTTTTTCCTTTGGGAAGATGAGGAGAGGGGTTGGAGTTTGGGGGGGGGGGGGGGCAAAGGTTTTTTTTTTTTC
>MU762792.1:340411-356193 GCA_026770625.1 Nicotiana glauca
CCCCCCCCCGCGGATACACACACATATGGTAAACCACACCCCAAACCTTCCGTATCGAGGAGCCAAACAGCGGATTTTCCCACATACCAGGAAAAGGAACATTTTCACCATTCCGCCTGAAAATAACAACTATCTGCACCTAATTGCATGGTATCCAGCAACTCTGCCTTATTTTGATAGAAACCCCTTAACATACCCTAAGATGCCTTGGATCCCATTAGCATTATGCGTTAAAATTGAAGAATCACTTAATAAAACTTCACTGACACGTTTAAAAAACAACTCCAAACAACCATCATGCTACCATACTATCTTCTTTCCCAGCACTGCCTTTCTTTGCTCAGCCAACCTGTTGTTATCCTCTGCATAATATTTAAACTAAGTGAATTCCACACTAACCATGCTCGCAGATTTCATGGATATTAAATTGCATCTAACCGCAAATATTTCTAGTTCCTATAGAGGGAGGAACCCCATTTTTTGGATCTGAAGCAACTAGTTGAACCAGACCAAATTATATCCTTTTTAACTTTTTGCTCTTTAATTTCTTACATTTCTTCAATTCCCTTAAATGTCCTACCTGTTTATTCTTGGATGTCACTTAAATGTCATAAGATAAAAATCTCCAAAAGTTCAGGAGAGCAACAATCACAATTAGCTTCTTCAAATAGGATGAAAACGGCACCTGCCTGCAAAGATCTTTTACGTCCTTCAAAGCTGAACGGATACGTGACGACACCAACAGTCAAATAACCTGCTTCTTTGGCTATTTGAGCAACAACAGGAGCAGCACCAGATCCAGTACCTCCACCCATGCCTGCTGTTATAAACACCATATCCGAACCTTTAAGAGCATTTGCAATGTGTTCCTTTGACTCCTCTGCTGCCTGTTCCCCCAACAGAGGATTGCCACCAGTACCTGCATTACTAGAATTGACTTTTATGAACAACCCATTCTATAGAACAATAAAGGGTTAAATGCTTATGTTAACAAAGAACAGTAGCCTCAAAACGTATTAGCAAACAAATGCATCCTAGTAGCTACAGCAACGTACGACTTCAAATTATAACATAGATAAAGCAAAAGACTGTCATCTTCTGAGTGTCTCTGTATTAAGGACAGAGAAATAATCTATAGCTCTCTCTGGAGTTCGGCTGAGTATCATACGATAATCGTCTTGCTATTCTTTTGCTAAAGTTTTGCCAACAAGATTCATGATATAAAAATAAATAAATCTTATATGTTAGCTTTACAAATAGCTGCTCTAAAAGAGAGCTTCTGAAGAATAAATTTCTCTACAGATAGACGAAAAGGTGCGAACCAAGTCCACGAGTCAGAAGCTCTCCAATTTGAATTGGGTTCTCAACCGTAGACTGCAGCAATGCTTGAGCATCCGTGTTTACAGCATAAAAGTCAACACCCTATTAATGAACATGAAACATTGAGATTAATTATGTGAAACGAAGAGGCTAACAGCTAAATGTGAGGTATAAAATGTTCTAGAATTGGAGAATATTTGCCTTTAGGGAATAGGTTGAGTTTTTGATGGTGGTAGGATCAACTAATTAGCAGAGAAGAGGCAAGAAACCGAGTAATAAATGTAGAAAGGGCAGATCAAATAGTCAATAAAAGTGATTTCTAGCTTTTCTTCCTACCCCACAAGTTTGCATAACTCGCAGACTGAGAATACAATGCAACAGTATAATTTGAATCCAAAGTACACAACCATGTGATCCATTGCATATATGGCCATCATAAGAACATTACACAGTCAAGAAGAAACCTTAACTAAAGCATCTTTGAGTGGACAGAGTATACCATCTTGTTTAAGCAAAAAAGCAAATCTCAACTCGATTGACTAAAGAGGGTGATTTTGTGGTTGTGCTTAAAACAAGTTACAGCTACAACGATAACTTTGCCTCGGTCCCAAACAAGTTGGAGTCTGTTATATGAATCCTCACCGACTCAATTTAAATCATCTAATGCCAATATTATGCAAATATAGTATTATAAGGATAAAGTTTGGTTACCACTTAGGAAATGGTCCAAAAAACTAATTAAGCAGCTGCAAGATCCATTAGTATTTCAAAACAAGTAATCAATTGTATGGCGAAGGCTGTATTCTAATTTCATATACTAAATAAAATGAAAACCAATCAATTTGATATTCATAATGAACAAAGACTTAATTTTTGTGGGGTTGTACAAAGAGGTACAAGAAAACAACAAAATTTAGGGAATGCGAAAAAGGGGGAAAGGTGAAAATGGAGATATATACATAAAAAAAGAAAGAAGAAGAAGCCATTAACGCAAATAACCTGTAAGCCGCTGCCAATCATACGGTTAACAGCATTGTTGCCGCCGCCACCGACGCCGACAACCTTAATCTTGGCAGAGGACAAGGAACTGCAAATGCTGAATCTTTGTCGTTGTCGTTGTCGTTTGCAGAGGCTTTTCGAAGAGAAGCATTGTATGAAGCGAGTGCTATGATAAAATGATAAGGAATTGGAAGAAGATGACAATATATCAATTCCTGTGTTTGAAGAGAGTCCTAACATGGCCATTGATGTATCCAAATTTTTTTGTTTTTTATTTTTTCTTTTGATAATTTGGGGAAGATGAGGGAGTTTACCCGAAAGAAAGTGAAACCAACGGTTTGTTAATACAAAAATCAAACCAAAGTAGATTTTTTGTGTTCAGTATTGTCTGTTTTTAGAGTTTTTTCTCACATGAAATGTAATTCTAATTTATTCAATTTACTAGAATTAAAATCAGAACTTTCTTGTCTCATATATGTATGTTTAGAGGAATGGCTTAGCTGATATAGATTAGCCAATAAGCATTAGGTGCTGAAAAATATTTTTAAATACCGAAGTTGATTTAAAAAATAAGTTATTACATGTTTGGATAAAAGTGCTGAAATTAATAATAAGCAGCTGAAGAACTGGGTATACAAATAGTTTTATTCTAAATATTTTAGGGATAGAATGGTAAATATTTTGGTCAAACCTAAAGTGCTTATAGGCTGAGTTTTGATAAGTTGGGGAGACCAACTTATGGCTTTGGCTTATTTTTGGCTTATAAGCATTCTTAATTTTACCAAATACATAGATAAGCTAAAAAATATTTATAAGCCAGTTTGACTAGCTTATAAGCTTAGTCAAACACCCTCTAAACAAGTAGATGAAATCAATTGAACATCTAAATGTGAAATTTTTTATCAAAAAAGACAAGAAAAAGACTTATTGCATACTTTTATAAGATCAAACTCCAGCTTGTTGTACTCCCTTCGTCTCAATTTGTGTAATACTTTTTACTTTTAAACTATATTTTTTTATTATATTGAAATGAGAAGAATTACAACTAATAGTACTTCTCCTATAGTCTTTAAATATTTAAATTTAAATTTTACAATATTGAGTTGATCTAATTCAATTTAGCTTCAAAGATTAGTGAATTTAATTTTCAAAAAAAAAAGTATCATATAAAATGGGACGGAGAGAGTGACAAATTTTGGTCATGCCCTAGAAGAACGACGCATGATATAGATCTAAGTCTACTTGGACATGTTATGAGTCTCATCTCACAAGGTTATGCAAGAAACTTACATTGCTCAGAAATTCGATAATCAACTCCAACACCTCAAACCAACATCGAATAACCTAAAACTAGCCAAAGAACATGCAAACTAGTCAAAATATATATTCAAAAACTAGTAATATATCAATTAGAAACAACATCATATCCCGTACAAAAAGTCAACAAAAACCAATACCGAGTCCACATGCCCTAATTCAAAAAATTCTCAAAAATAAATGGTTACCATAGTACTACGAACTCAAATATACAGTGTTTTCTCAATCCCATATCCAATTTCGTGGTTAAATCCTCATTTTTATCAATTTTTAGGTTTTCTAATAAAATTTTAAAGTAACCCATAATTTATACTAATTTTCATATTAAATTTCAGATATAATCCATGTATTTATCTCACAACAAGTTGAAATCACTTACCTTATATTAGTTGATGAAAATGGCTCTTTCAAATCACCTTAGCAAAAGAGAAGATAGATAAAAATGAGCCAAACTTGAGCTCCCAACTTATATTCTGCCCAGGTGTTAACCTTTCGCAACCGTAACACAAAAATCGTGATCACGAAGCATAAACATGCTTCTGCCCAAAACTTCCCTTTTGCGAACGCAACACAGGCCCTCGGGAATGCGACGGCTTAACAGACCAGACCCTCCGCGAACGCGGCCAGCCAAAGGCGAATGCAAAGGCTTCGCTGCCAGCCCCAAGAAAACCCTTTTCTGCGATCGCGAAAGCCATTATGCGATTATGTTGAACAACTATCCCCCCCCCCCCCCNGCGAAGCACAACCATAACACCCTCTGCGATCGCGATACCCACTCTGCGATTGCATAGAGAAACTCTTCTCTAGCTCTCCAAGACTTTTCGCGATCGCGAGACCTACTCCACGTTCGCGATGCGCACTAGACATCAGCAAAATGTGCCAACTTTAATAATGTCACGCCCCAAAACCGAAGGGCGCGACCAGCGCTCGATCGGGTAGCCCCAGCCAAGCGGACCTGGGTGCCTTTCCTATCCCACGTGTTACCCCGTGTTCTCATTACTCATTTATCAAAGGAAATAGCCATTTATAATTTCAACACCTTTTTACAAAACATACATACTATACATGGTCTTAGCCAGGTTTGCAACTTACATCGCCCAACATACAAAATACATATTTACATAAGTTCATAACCCATATTTCTTGTCTACGGAGCTTCTAAGGATACAAAAGAGTGATACCATACTTGCCGATAACAAGGCTCCGGCTATACCTTACACAAAAACCAAAAACAAGACTCCGGAATAAAAGCGTCTTGAGCCACGCATGGCCCGAAAGGAAAGGGGCTCACCAATACAGCTGACGGAGAGTGAAGGAGTGCTACTGCCGGTGGACTGGAGTACCTGCTATAGATCCACCTACAATCATAACACGAATGTAGCGCCCCCGGCAAAAGGGACGTCAGTACATTTGAATTGTACTGGTATGTATGAACCAACTTTGCCCCAAGTAAACTCAAACCATACACAAGTAACGAGCAGTAATATAATCAACAATCAAATACACATGAAAGGAACAATCAAAGCCAAACAAATTTACAATCTCTCCTTTTCCCCTTCAACATTTTCACATCAATGAATTCACAATTTTTTTCATATTTTTATTTCAATAGTGATTTCGATTACTTTCCACCCTTATTACCTCGGCCACCCTTATTACCTCAGCCACCCTTATCACCACAACCCACACCTTATTACTTTATGTTGCAACACGCAACCCAATCCCACCGAACAATCACAATTCACAAATAACACAACAACAACAACAATTCACAAAGAACAACAACAACAATTCTAAAAGAACAACCACAACAATTCACAAGAATTTCCGTAGCCATCAATACCATTTCCATCATATTCAACAACTCATGCAATTTAAGTCACCATAATAATTACCCACAACAAGCCAAATTTGTTCGTACCACAGTTGTTCCAATTACATTATTTACGATTTTCTTCCATCATTTGTTTCTCAGCTCTTACCACATAGCACTTTCACAATCACGCATTTGGTTTATTGCCAATTACTTGCACCATTATATCGGGAGACTTAACCACGAGCACTCAAATCATGCCAATCACAAGAATTTCACAAATAATCCACGTAGATATCACATACTAAATATTCGTGCACCAAACAAGGTGATTTTACAAAGGTTAAAGTTAGCCATACATACCTGGAGCCGAATTTCCTTTTTAACTTCTACTTTCAATTCACCCAACAGTCTAACAACGTCAATCTAGTTCACAAGTTAACATATATATATCTTAGAATTGAAGTTCACAATCACTACCCAAATTTATTTAGGTTGACAACCCCTCTTTTGCAAAACTTTACTTCTACCCAACTCCTCTTACTAGCTTTTAGGTATTAAAGAACATGCATGTCTATTTCAACTTCCATTTTCAAGAGTTAATTCATGAGAATCCCCCTTATTATTTAAATTTGAAAATCAATGAAAAAGGGTTGGAAATTTTACCTGCAAGAATGGAGATGAAGACAAGTACTTGAAATTTCCCGGGCCTAGGCGACTTTGAAGATCAAATTGAGGAATATGAACTTTCTCTCTCAAGAACCCTCTCTTCCCTCTCTCTTATTTTGTTCAGAAATGATGTTAAAATGAGGGATTGGGGTGTTTTATTGAAAAATGGATCGGGTTGAAAAATTAGAAAGATTGGAGCCCGAGTCAGGTTTGCGGTCGCACTTTACGATCGTAGAGTGGAAATGCGGTCCGCATAATGGACCGCAAAAGTGCTCCAAAAATCGAAATCCCTGCCTGGGTTTGCGACAGAAATGTGGTCCGCATACCCGATTTGCGGTCGCATAATGCACCGCATTTTGACCTCAAATCTGACCGACACCTTGACTCACTTTGCGATAGAAATACAGTCCGCATATCAGTTATACGATCACATAATGTATCACATTTTGACCTCAATTTTAACCAAACCCCTGACTCAAACTGCGGAAGTAATGCGGTCCGTATACTTGATTTGCGACTGCATTCTGGACCGCATTTCGACACTTTTCTGGAAAAACTTTTACTCTAGTTTTTAAATGCTAAATCAGTACATAGGGTCCGAACTGCGGTGACACTTCCCTAACACATATTCAGGACTTGACACTACGAGCTACTAGGTTTTTGAGTACAAGTTTTCACGGGGCCTTACAAATATGCTCCGAGTGGTCCGAAAATCAACCGATCCACCCGGGACTCTGTTCAATCATACCAACAAGTCCATAAATATAATCCGTACCTACTCGAGGTCTTAAAAAATGAAAAATAATATCACAACTAAGAATCTCACCCCAAACCAAACTAATCAATTTTCCAAACTTCCAACTTATTTAAATTAACTTCGAATGAGACGAATCATACTTAGACAACTAAAAATGGAACTAAATTTCACATACAAGTCCAATATAATAATACGAACTTATCCCCGGGCTCGAAATACCAAATGGGATCCGATATCACCAAAGTCCACTCCAAACCAAACTTAAAAATTTCTAAAATCTTCAAAATGCCAACTTCCGACAATAAGCGCGGAATCGCTCCCAGAACCGAACATACGTCCAATTCCGAAATTACCATACAAACATATTGGGACCTTCAAATCTCATTTCCGAGGTCGTTTACTTAAAATATTGACTTAAGTCTAACTTGCCTACCTTAGGCCACTACCATCAAACTAAGTGTTCTGAATTCAACCTGAATACTTTCAAAACCAAGTCAATCACGATTTCAAGATCGTTTACTAAAAATGTTAACTTAAGTCTAATTTGGCCACATTAGGCCACTACCATCAAACTAAGTATTCTGAATTCAACTCGAATACTTTCGGAACCAAACCAACTGTAACGAGTCGATTGGTCATTCTGAGCATTTAGATTTTGTTAGGTAATTTGACGTCTTGAATAGATTCATATGGTATATTATGACTTACGAGTATCGTCAGTTTTAATTTTCGAGTGGTTCAAAAATAATTCGGGAGAATGATTCTTAGATAGGAAGCTTTAAGTTGGAATAGTTGATCAAGTTTGCTTATGTATTTGACCTTGAATCGTAGTTTTGATGGTTAAGATAGGTTTTGGATGCTGATTATGGATTTGGGCGTATGCCTGAATTCACATTTTGATGTTTTTAGAAGTTTTTGGCTATAATTGGCGAAAGTTAGCAAAGGTTTGGAAAGTTCATAGATTTGATGGAGAGTTGACTTCGATATTATCAAGTTTGGATTGTTATTTTGGGAGTTTAAATAGGTTTGTTATTTCATTTGGAACTTGTGGGCGAAATTTGAGGTAATTCCGAGTTGTTTAGAAGTGTTTGTGTTTGGAATTTGGAAATAGTTCATTAAACTTGACTTGATGTGTGATTTGTGGTTTTAATATTGTTATGTAAGATTTAAGACCTCGAGCAAATCCGTATTGTATTTTTGAAATTATTGGTATGTCGGACGGGGTCCCGAGGGGCTAGGGTGAGTTACAGATAGGTTTGGGTTGTGCTGCACTCATTTTTTATGTTTTGACGTTGTTTCTTCAAGAATAAATGGTACCATATGAAGAAAATGATCTCAAAATTTTGTTTTCATTGAATAATTAGATACGTATCTTAATTACGGATGCATACAAAAAAGAATTGTCGAATTTGGACATCATATGAGGGAGTTATGCTCATTTTAGTGTTGGCGAAGAAAGCTGGTGCTTCGCATTTGGGAAGTTGGGTCCGCATCTGCGACCCCGCATGTACAAAAAAATGGTCCGCAAAAGCGTAAATGATAGCTGGAGAACCGAAGGTGCAGTTTTTTGGGCGCAAAAGCGGAAATCTCCATGAATAAAAAAATCAGACCACGTTCTTTTGGTACATTTAGCATATCTTGAGTTCTAGAGCTTCGGTTGAGGTGATTTTCGCAGCGTTCTTATCGTCTTTTCATGTGGTTCAGTATCTAACCTCAATTTTCTTTTTGTATTTTAATATGATTAAAGTAGTTCATTTGTGAATTAATCAATATTTTGATTGGAAAATTGGTGGGGCTTTTATAATAAAAAAAAATCCTAAAGTGAATAATTGAGTTTTGAACATCGATTCAGATTCGGAAAAGGGATGAAATTAGTATGGTTGGACTCGTATTCAAATGAGTTGTCGGAATTTATAAGTTTGGTCAGGTTCCGAGGTGCAGACCCGGGTTGGCTTTTTGGTTGACGTTGAGTATTTGATAAAAGATTCGACCTTTATCACTTGGATTTATTTTCCATGGCATTATTTGATGTTTTTCAGTTACTTTTGGCTAAATTTGAGTCGTTTGGAGGTTGATTCATGCGTGATGGTGTTTATAGAGTATTGTTTGGCTTGCTCAGTATTTGATTTGGCTTGTTTGAGGTAAGTAACATATCTAAACTTGTATTTGAGGGTAATTAACTATGGGAATTATGTTGTATGAGACGTGTTGTGGTGACACACATGCTAGGTGACAGTCGTGCGTACGTACATCGGGATGTTCATGATTTGCATGGACTTGAATATCACTCGACTTATTTTACCATCATGCTTTATTATATTCGTGTTTTCTCGACTCACTTGATTATTTGAGCTATGATTCGTGTTAGGAATCATATTTAGGCTATGTGCTTATTTGGTTGAGACATAATGGGGCTATTCTTGTTGTTTTGAGTTATACGCTATAACTGCAGTTATTTACTTAGTCATGATTCCTTATTTGCATGTCATGTCTCAGTCTATGTACATTAATTATTTGCTAAATCATATGTTCTGTCGTCTTCCATATGTGATATTGTTTGGGCTTAGTTCTATGAGATTGTGAACCCTTGAGACTTGAGAGGTTGTTGACTGATGTGAGCTGTAAAGCTGTGTTGTGAGTGTTATATGGATTGGGTTGCATGCCGCAACATACCTTATTGGCTATTAAGTGATATATGGATCGGGTTGTATGCCGCAATAAGCGTTATTGGCTATTAATTATTATTTGGATTGGGTTGCACACCAAAACATGCCATATTGACTTTTGAGTAGCGCTTGGGCAGGATCCGTCCCTCTGGAGTCTGACATGCTTGCAGTGAGCATGGACACAATGATATATACATGTGCTTTGGTGAGGGGCTTTTTAGCCAGGCACCCGTACAATGCTGAGTGATTGTGTGTGTGTGATGGTGAGGGGCATTTGTGTCACGACCCAAAACCGACCTGGTCGTGATGGCGCCTATCGTGAAACTAGGCCAGCCGACACATTTCCAAAATAGTTCACATTTCATTTAAAACTTAAATAAAACTATTTTTCAACTGAAATTCCATAAAAGATAAAAAGTCCAAAACCAATATAAAAGTAGAAAGTAAAAGCCCGACCTCGAGTGTCACTAAGTCATGAGCAATGCTACAATAGTTCCGCAAACAAATACAAGACCAAAATAATCTAGAAATAGCAACAATGTACTAAAAGGAATATAGAGAAGGATAAAGGCAGAGCTGCGATTGCCAGGTAGCTACCTCGCTATCTCCCGAAAAATCCGCGACTGGAATAGTCAACAGCTGCTACCTTGCCCTAAGATACCTGGATATGCACACAAGGTGCAGTGGGTAACGTGAGTTCACTAACTCAGTAAGTAACAAGTCCAAGCTATGGACTGAAAGGTAGTAACGAACCAAACCTCAACAGGTAACACAATTAAACTGTACAACAAACACTACTAAAAAAACCAGGGTTTAGCGACGGACAAAATCTGTAGCTTTAGCGACGGATTAGCGATGGATTATCTAAAGATTCTGTTAGCGACGAGCATTTTAGCGACAGATTAGCGACGAAGTTCGTAGCTAATTCCAGTTTTTTTTTGTAGTGAAAGTAGGCATGCTGGCAATTCAATATTTTTAACTTGACAGTAAAGAATGCAAAATATAAAGCTCAGTAAGACTCTACATGTCAATGCTAGAAATGTCACTCGGTACCGCATATGGCCATCCAGCCCAGGGAAATCCATCCCAGAATATATATACAACACTGACCTCAAGTCAATCGGTACCGAGAAGCAAGGGTAATCCAACCCTGAGGAGAAATCCATCTCCAGGTATTAGTACTTCGGACAAAACCATGTCCAGGGAAATCCATCCCTCAATAATATCAACTGCACTCACTGGGGGTGTGTAGACTCTGGAGGGCTCCTTTCAGCCCAAACGCTATAACAAGCCAACGAAGGCATAATCAATATTCTGTTGTGGCGGGCAGCCCGATCCCATACTGTCACTCATAATCGGGCTCTGAGCCTCACTTAATCATAACTCTCCAGTCTCACACACACGGGCTCACAATACCAAGAAACTAGACCGAAACAATGATATGATGTGCCAAATAACAATAACCGAGATTGAGATATGATATAATATGCATGAACAAGACTGAGTACAGAATATCAATGAAGCTAATGATACGAAAGCAAGAAACGACCTCTAGTGTCTCAATAGTATCGACGTGAATCCTTAACATGATAATTAGCATGATTTACAGCTCATTAACTTAATCACATAATCACTACACAAGTATCAGCAAGAAAGAGTCACTAAACGGTGCCATGGAATGATCCAAGCCGCAATCCTCATGGTGCACGCCCACACGCCAGTCACTTGGCATTTGCGTCACCTTAATATTTAATCATAGAACACATAGCTCGGGGTTTCAAAACCTCAGAACCAAGTTTGGAAGCGTTACTTACCTCAAACCAAGCCAAACTCTAACTCGCGATGCCCTTGCCTCTCGATCCGTCCTCCAAATGCTCTGAATCTAACTAAAATCAGTATATTATCGTCAATACACACTAAATGAATGAAACCCACACGAAAATTATCAAATTAGACCCAAAATCCCGAATTTGCTCAAACCCGCCCCAGGTCCACATCTCGGAATCCAACAAAAATTGCAAACTAGAAACTCCTTCAACTCCCGAGTCTATACATACCAAAATCATCAAAATCGGACCTCAAATGGTCCCTCAATTCTCCAATTTAAACTCTCCAATTTCAAGCCTTAATCCCTCAAATTTCTTTCCTAATTTCCACTAATACCATGGTTAAACAATGGAGAAAATGTCATAAACACAAGTATTAAAGCTTAAGTAGCTTGCACTACTGGAAAACCTTGATTCCCTCTTGAAACGACAGCTCTAAGCTCCAAGCTCGTCCAAAAATGGTGAAGAAATGGCAGAAATTCACGAAGAAGGCCTTATATACTTTCTGCCCAGCGTTTTCCGCATCTGCGGTCACAAAATCTCTTCTGCGGCGCAACACCTGTGGAAAAAGTATCGCAGGTGCGGTTTTTACTTAACCCGGGAAAACCCACTTTTGCGGTCAACACCCGCATCTGCGATCTCGCATGGGCTATCTCTTGCGCGCACCTGCGAATTTGCTTCAACTCCCAATTTTCCACATCTGCGGCCTCCCTCTCACCTTTGCGGCCTCACACCTGCGGTCCCCAATCCGCAGGTGCGAAAATGACAGAAGCAGTAGCTTCAGCGACTCAAACCAAGTTCCACTTTCCGTTAACCATCCGAATTTATCCCGAGGCCCCGGGACCCCAACCAAAATTTCCAACAAGTTACATATCACCATTGAAACTTATTCCAACCTTCGGAACACTCAATACAACATCACTACACCAAATCATCCTCGAATTCAAGCCTAAGGATTTCCAAACTTCCGAATTCTGCAAACGATGAAAAAACTAATCAAACCTCATCCGAATGACCTGAAATTTTGCACACACGCCACAAATGACACAATAGACCTACTCTAATTTCCAAAATTCCATTCCGACCCCGATATCAAAATTTCCACTGCCGACCAGAAAATGCCAAATTTTCATTTTCGCCAATTCAAACCTAAATCTACCACGGACCTCCAAATTACATTCTGAATACGCTTCAAAGTCCAAAATCACCTAATGAAGCTATTCGAACAATCAGAATTCACATCCGAGGCCTTCTACACATAAGTCAATATCCAGTTGACTTTTCCAACTTAAACTTCCGAATAAGAGACGAAGTGTCTCATTGCACTCCAAGATCACTCCAAACACAAAACAACCAACACTATACGATGAAATACAGCTGAACAACACATAAATAAATAGAAATGAGGTCGGGTTGTTATATCCTCCCCCTCTTAAACAAACGTTCATCCTTGAACGAGTCAAGAAACATATCTGAAGCCTCAAACATGTGTGGATATCTGCTCTGCATCTCCCGCTCAGTCTCCCAGGTAGCCTCCTCCACGGGCCGACCTCTCCACTACACTTTAATTGAAGCTATATCCTTTGATCTCAGCTTTCGGATCTGCCGCTCTAAAATAGCCACTGGCTCCACATCATAAGTCAAATCACCGTCTAACTGAACTGTGCTGAAATCCAAAACATGAGATGGATCGCCAATATACTTCGGGAGCATAGAAACATGAAATACCGGATGCACACTCGACAAGCTAGGTGGCAAAGCAAGCTCATAATCCATCTCCCCAATCCTTCGAAGCACCTCAAAAAGCCCAATGAACCGAGGACTCAATTTACCCTTCTTCCCAAATCTCATAACACCCTTCATGGGTGAAACCTACAGTAGAACCTTCTCTCCAACTATGTAAGACACATCACAAACCTTCCTGTCAGCATAAATCTTTTGTCACCTTGTCCAAAGCATCCTGTACCAAGTGTGTGCCCAAAAGCTTAGCCTCGCCTGGCTCAAACGAACCTACCGGAGATCTACACCATCTCCTATATAAAGCCTTATATGGAGCAATCTGAATACTCAACTGATAACTGTTGTTGTCAGCAAACTTCGCGAGCGGTAGATACTGGTCCCATGAACCCCCAAAATCAATGACACAAAGTGACGACCCCAGTTCGCTCTCCGTGAACATGTCATGACGACACCTAGCCCCTACGGCTAGGTAAGCCTCATAATGTGGAAACAATATAACTTACGGAAAATAATGATTTAAAACTGAACAGCTAGAAGAAAACTGTATATAAATGTTGCTTGGCATATACAACTCAATAACGTGGAAGTCTACAATATCATCCCAAAACCCGAAAACTCACGGGAACACAAGCTAAGAGGAATACAGTAAAGTGATCTAATCTCCAGAAATGTCTACATCAATAATACGATAGAAGGGCTAATACTAAAGATAGAGTAAAGAAGGAGACTGTTCGGTCTGCGGACGCGGTAGATGTACCTCGAAGTCTCTGAGATGCTCCCTGCCTCAAGGGTGATACGCCTGGGTAGAAGTACCTGGATCTGCACATGAAAAAAAAAACATGCGCAGAAAGGGCATGAGTATACCACAGCGGTACTCAGTAAGTGCCAAGCCTAACCTCGGTTGGGTAGTGACGAGGAAGGTCAGGGCCCTACTGAGATAAATATATATATAATGTAATGATAGGGAAATACGCAGTAAAACTGAGAATCGATAATAAAGATCTACACAGTATAATAATAGTGCAATAACAAAAATAGAGATAAAAGCAAACTACAAGGAAATACCCCTCACAGCAAGATAAATAATCGGGATCCCTTGGTATCCTCAATATACACTCTAGGGATCTCTTGGTATCGCGAGGATCTCTTGGTATCCTCAATACATATGCCAGGGATCTCTTTGTATCCCGAGGATCTCTTGGTATCCTCAATCACGTGCCAGGGATATCTTGGTATCCCGCACCTCAATCCAAACCATAATTACGCACGGGGGATCTCCCGAGATGCCATCCTGTAGTCCCAATTTAAAATGCACAACAACAACTCAAGGACATCAAAATAAATACTAAGGCCGTAATGAGTAAACAATAAATTCTAGCCTAACATGCTTCACATAATGCAATTAAGGCAATTTAAGCAAATAGACAATTAATTCAACTAATCACGCTCTTCTAACCTAACACAGGCTATATTTGCATGTAGAATAAAGCCAGTAAGGAAGGAAATTAGTTTAAGTACTTAAAGTAAAATGGGATTTTCAACAATTAGCTCAAGTACGCGCTCGTCACCTTGCGTACAAGGCATTTAATTACCAAATATCATATCCTAAGGGGAGAAGGTCCCCCACACAAGGTTAGACAAGCCACTTACCTCGAATAAAGCTCAAATCAACTTGAAACCACGCCTTTGCAACGAGTATCTGACTCCGAATGGCCCAAATCTATTAAATTCAACTGCATATTGTAAATAACATGTCAAGCAACTGATTCTACGATTTCAATTCAAAGCTAATACGCGAAATTATATAAAATAACCAAAACGCCCCTCAGGCCAACGTCTCGGAATCGGGTGAAATTTATATTTTCAGAAACCTCATACTCTCACGAGTCTATACCTAACAAGAACACTGAAATTGGAGTCCAGATGGCCCTCAAATCCCCAATTAAAGGTCTAAGAAATTTCCTCCCAATTTCCACCAAAATTCCGAAATCAAATGATGAAATTAACTAAAGATTGATGGAATAGAATTAGAAAGGGTTAAAGAATCATTACCCAGAGATCTCCTCTTCAAATCCCTATCAAAATTGCCCTCTCCCGAGCTCCAATTCGATTTTCCAACTTTTGAAACCAAACCCTCAAAATTTCATATTTTTGCCCAGCTAATTCCACATTTGTAGGTCCTGGGACCGCATCTGCGAACAATAGTTGCATCTGCAACTTTCATTAAATGGCCAAGTTTCCGCATCTGCGGTCCTCCACTCGCAGATGCGGTTCCGCTTCTGCGAAAGATCCACCGCATCTGCGGAACTTGAAGAACCAACCAAAATCCGCTTCTGCTGTCTCCTTAGCTGCATTTGCGGTCCCCAAACCGTAGATGCAAAAATATCAGAAGCAGCAAAAATCTGCAATCTCTTAACTTCAAAAAGCTTTCCGTCAACCATCTGAAATCATCCCGAGGCCCCCGGGACCTCAACCAAAAGCACCAATAATGCCTAATACCTCATTCAAATTTGTACCAATCCTTAAACCGCCTAAAACAATATCGGAAACTCGAATTAATCAAGGATTTAAGCGTAAGAACTCTAAATTTCCTCAAAATACGTTTTTGATCAAAAACCTAACCAACCCGCTTCCGAATGGCCTGATATTTTGCACACACATCACAAATGACATAA